>KK500204.1:0-70151 GCA_000688715.1 Glossina pallidipes | reverse complement strand
ATTTGCAACTAGGTTCTGTACCGGTTGTGGGTGTGGCTCTGTGCTAATTGTGTACATGCTTTTTTTTTCTTTTTTTTCTTTTTTTCCTTTTATTTGTTTTATTGTACTTATACTAAGTTTTTTAATAATAATTAATTTAAGATTTACTTTAAGAGTCATTTGAACTCGACTGTTGTTTGTTTTAGTTGAGTTTCTGTATAAGTGGAATAAATAAATAAATAAATAAAAATAAATAAAAAATATAACAAGAACTGTTAAACTTCACGACCTTCAAAGGTAGATGTATTTCCGACCACAATGGATATAATAGGTGTGTTATATATTTTTTGGAAAATGGAAAAGTAAAAAGGATCAGCATAACGTGCTCCGTAATATTAATGGTATTTATGAAAAATATCTTAGCAATTCTTTTGAATATTTTCAATGATAATTGGTGAGGCGTTTGGCGAATAGGACATTCAGAATTCTTCCGTACGAATATGAATATGAACATGAAACAAAATCGAGTTATAATTGCTACCTAGTCTCTGGTTTTTTTTCATACATACATATTTATATATATACTAAAGCGCATATTCACTTAAAAATGAAGAATTCTAAATGCTTTTACGTTGTAACGTTTGATGCTGCGTGACGTCATATCAAGAAACATTTTTGCTCATACTAATATTAAGAATGAAGCGGACGTGATTAAACGAATGCCAATTATCTTTGCTATTACTAACGGAAACGCTAAATGCACCTGACATTTTACTACATGTAGGCACTGATTATCTATCACTGGTTAACTAGGTTTCTTTTAGGCAACTTTCGACCTTTTCTACGACATGTACGTACAAGAGATGCGAGAAGCAATGTCTCAAAGCTGTTAAACCAGACGTAAGCAAAATAGCCTGCGCTTTGCGTTAGATTTGGTTGTTTAGAGTTGCACTTATAAAAGAAAACCGCCTCAAATTGAAAGTTAAATAAATTCCAAGCAAAATTGTTTGCTTACAAACTTCTTTTCACTTCTTTTTTTCTTTTTGTTTTTTACGCCAATGGTCCAACTAATATTTTTAACTTGCCAAAGGTTGCAGTCACTTCTGTATTATCAATCTTTCCATACATAGTCATCGTCGGTGTCATTGACACATCGCAAAGGATCAATAAATAATCAAAACTCATCACTCTACTGGATTTGTTAGTCTTATTGCCAAGAGGCCTACTCCATTCTACTGAACAAACCAAAAAAAAGTATCAAATATTGCTATTAAATAATTAAGTAATGTTAAGGAAAATATGTACACATCAGACGCAATGATTTCTTTGCTCATGTTATCGAGATGGTTTAGCTCTTCAATTTATTTCTTGCGTCTAAATAAACTAAAACTGATTTTCTCTTTTTTTAATTTTAATATTATAAATTCTAAAGTTGGCTGTTATAACTTCTTGTATAGACATACAATTACAAACATATATTACAACATTTTTTTTTTTTTATTATGTTAATAATTAAAGTAATTTATTTATTTCATTAATTAATTCATAGCTAATTTTTGGAATTCAATTCCTTTTGTTTTTTATTGTTTTTTTATTTACTTTTTACATCACTTTGTTTTAAAATCCATGTATGGTAAGAGGCACATGGCAATGAATGATCTCTATCTGATTTTTATTTTCAATTTTAATTTTGTTGGTATCTTAGCAATGTAATCAAGCAAAATATTTTATGAAACTTTCCCTAGAAAATAGTTAACATTGCTTTGGGGTCAAAATTTAATAAAGAGAGCAAAATGAAGTTGTCATTTAATAAAATATAAAAAAGACACGCGTCTTGAGTACCAATAAACGATACTTAGGAAGCCCCAAGCCATATGCATGCTGATAAGTTTTTGCTTAAATAGCATGTTTATGTTTATGTGAGAAAGAATTTTTAAAAAAAGCGAAAAACAGAAAATAATACAAAAAGCTGTACCGCGGTATGAGCGCTTAATATCGACACTGCACGAATTATATTAACGTTTAAGATTAGTCCTAGTAACAAGTGTGTATAGACAAGTTATATGTAATTCTTGTTAAACCCAAACATTTTTGGACGCTTTTTAAATCATTCTTGTTGAAAAATGTATGTAAACCAATATGCACAAAGTTTTTAAAAATATAACTCAATTAGTTTTGCTTCAAATATTGTAAAAAATTTAGCATACAAGTGCACAAGTTTTTAAACTCGCTACGGTATAATAAAATTCACGCTAAAGAAAACCACAATAGTTACTGATGTTTTTCGAACAATTAACAATTAAGAAAATTACATTCAGCATTGGTCGAATCTTTTATATCTATTACCGTTATCCCAAAAAAAAAAAAAAAAATGTGCGCAAAAAACACGGAAACAAAGGAGGTCACAGTTTTTGTTATATAGGCGTTTGTAGGTATGTTCTCTGAAATTCAAATTGTTTTGCAAATTTTTAAGTGATATCTTCACATTTGCTAACAGAAAACGTGTGGTTACCACAAACACTGCAGAGTTGGGCAGACGAACAGATGGACATGTGTAGGTCAAGAATGTATACGCCTTATGGGAGTTTTTAAGCTTGCTTCTGCCCGCTGAAAATGTATTGAAAAAATAACTAAACTTTGATATACTATAATAATGGGTAGACTGGGTCAATATTTTTCATTTTTGTACAGGTACTACGGCGTCCCTCAGAATATGCGTTCAAATTTTTGTACATTTATCTGCTGCAGTTTATGAGTTATGAGCAGAAAACCAATTTTTTATTCCTTTTCAAAGACAGATAGAGAAAGACAGTCTGCGTGGTACTATGGGCGTCTGCTTCGATCAATTTGGCCTACTTTCAATGCGTGCAAGAACTTGCTATCTTTCTGCCAAATTTGAAGCAGAATGTTTACAACAGACGATACACAGACGGATAGGCGGAGAGATGGACATGCTTGAACCTATTCAGAACTTAATGTTGACGACGAATATGTATACTTTACGGGGTGAAGCTTCCTTCTGGGCTAACTAATATAAAGCACATCTTGTGGCGAAAAAAAAATTAAAAAAAAAAACTATAAACGCATATTTTATTTTTGTAAAGACTGCATGAAATTTCCTTAACATTAATTTGGAAATGACGCTGGCCACAAAGAATGCGATAATGAATTCATTTTTATTTATTTATTTTTTTATATAGCTGATGAAAGGAAGAAGAACATGACGACACAGTAAACGAAGAAAGAATAGACAATCCGTTCCACAAAGTAAAAAAAAACTTTAATAACATTCTCATAACCACCGAAGACAAAGTCATGACAATTTCTTAGTTTTTGCTAGTTACGTTACATATAACAAACAATGCCCGAACAATGAGCCAAATTTGATACCAAAATGACGAGCCGTCCTAATAATCAAGCAAAGTTTTTTTTGTTAAAATAGTCCATCAGAACAGAAGTTAATTTGTAAAATAGAACGATCCTTGAGTTTGTTGGAAACTTTTGTCGACAAATATCGCTTTGACGTGGTGTCTTCAGCGTCTCCCAACTTTCAGAGCGACATTCGATTGTTGAGCTGCTTTTGCACAGCAAGAATAAATCCACGCGTCATCATTTCGGAATATCAGCACTCAGACAAAGAAGCTCTTCAACCACTTGAAAAAAAGATTTATTTTAAAACAAGTGAAAACATTATAGTGGGACATGGCCTACCATTAAATGCCCTACACCATTTCGCTTAATACTGTTGTTCGTAGAACGACTTTTTACAATAAGAATTTATATGAAAAGTCATTGAAAAAGCGGTGCGATCCAAACGATTTTCAATAGCACTTGTCCTCAGGTCAAAGCCTACCTGTGTAACAAATTTTCTCAAAATATCTCAAAACTCCCGTACTGTAGGTTGGGCAGAAGAAAACAAGGTAGACAAACAGATAGATAAGTATAAACCAATTCAGAAAGTGACAATGCAGAACCAATCAATCCTGTTGTACACCTTTACAAACCTAATATACCCTTTTACCACAAATGGTGTAGGGTAAAACAAGACAGAAAGCTAACTACAGTGCGTTCTTCAAAATTTATTGAATTGTTCCGATCGATATTCCAACCAAACGTAGAAGATCTTTAATATTTAATCGACTATCGATAAGTGCAAGACCCGTGGTTTTGTTTACATTTGCATTAGTGGTTGAGAGCAATGGTATTCTAGGACGAAAATCATGTACTATGTGCATTTATGTACTACGTTTTTTAATTGTTTCACAATGTTTCTTATACCACAACATTGAGGGGCGGTATACTCATTTTGCTTTTTTTTTTCATAATGTATGCAACACCCAAAAGTAGTCGTCAGAGACCCTATAAGGTATACATATTCTTGTTCAGCGTAAAATTGTGAGTTGATTTAGCCATGTCCCTCCATTCATGTGTCTTTGTGGTGTTTGTTGTTGGCACTCTCCAAAATGAAGACATCGACTTGAACTTGACTTTGGTAGAAACGCTGGAAGTTTTTCTGCGCAGATTGGTATTGAAAACGGGTTAAATTGATCAGAGCAGAAGTCAGCAGTGAAGCATAAACTAAACTCCGTTTTTCTTAACAAAAATTTGCGGATTTTTCAGAAATTATAAAAGTTAGAAGGCTGACATTTTTCACACTTACTTTACGAAACAACTCTTTACATCCAAAAATGGAAAAAATCGACCAAAAAATGGGTTAATTCTAAAATGAACACCGTAGATACCGCAATTACTATTTTCTTAATAATTCCAGCGATATGGGTATCAAATAAAAGAACTTGACGAGTAGAATGAGAAAAGCGAAGTGGAGGGTATGCGAAATTCGACGCCCGCCGAATATACGTTTCGAACTTGTTGTACTATGCCAGCAATTTCTTAGTATAAATTTATTTATTTCCAAAATTCACTAACAACAACTTGCATGAATTATCAAGGATGCCTTTATTAATAAACTAATCAGCCCCAATTGATATGAAACTGTTATCAGATGGCAATTGCACGAATTGTAAGAAACAAAAATTTGCAACTAGAATGTTAAAAAAGACCGCTGGGCAGGTCGCACAAGTTGGACAAGCAAGTGAAATCACTCTCATTATTTTCTCCCCAACTCAAAGTTCTCTACCCGCGATTCCTAATGTTCCTAATACGAATGACGCCTGCTTGATGGCAGTGCCCTGCCGAATGGCACTAGTCGTATCAAAACTGGCGCCTGTCACCTCTGAGAATAATACAAATAAACAAAATAAATTTGAAGCGTGTTACCATTTTCGGCTCCATCTCAACATTGAGTTATCTCGTCGTTTAAGGCATTTGTTCCGAGTGAAAACATGAAAATTTGGTTAAATAGACCATTGTGGCCAGTTGGATGCTTAATAAAGAAATTCAGTCCTTGTGATTGACTCCGTAATACTAATTCGGTAGTTCTTCCACCCTCAAAAAACTAAATGTTTCTTCAAGCCCAGTAATTATCAATTACTAAAACGCTGACAGACTAAACTCAACTCAAAAATTCGCTGCACTTTCCGAAATTCAGTGAGCATAGAGTTTTGCTCTTTGACTTTCACTGCAACTTGCTTAAAGCCTGATTCATATACGTCGAAACTTTCCCACAGGTTTCTCTCCAGATTTTCAGAAACGATCGATTTGATCGCATTTGTTCTGGTGCTTTAATTGCCATATCTGATGCAGTCCCGTCCCACTCATTTGAATTTGTTATTCTTCCCGAAGTCGAATTTATTGCCATTGCGGTGAAAATTGCCAAGGAACAGTTACATGTAATTTGCTACTATTTTCCGCCAAATATCTCTATTTATAAAAAACATGCTGCTCTCATTAGTGATGTGACCGAAATGTATAAACCTACTGATATAGCCGCAGCGTTCGGGGACTTCAATTTGTCGCAAGCCACTTGGTGTTACAATTTTGGTTGTATGGTCCCTATTTCAACATTTGATAGAACTGTTGCGTTTTTCAATGAATTGTTTGATCGCAATTTACTTCAATACAGGCGTAATTATAATGATAGTCTTAATCTTTACTTTGCCAATTTACCCGGAGATAGCTATAAATCGCTGTTCATCTTTTAGTTTATTTGAGGATCCGTATCATTCAGTAATTGGCGTTTCCTTTCATTACAAGCATAATGGTGCGTTGATCGTGCCAAATCCAACTATCTGAAATAAATATTATGATTTTTTGATGGAAATATTGAAATCTTACTGTCATCGTTCTATAATATATTAAACCTAGCTATTTCTGCATTCGTTCACAAGTACCCGCCATCGTTTAACGATGGGATGGATGGCTAGGAGAAAATAGGAAATAAGGCTTTTCAAAAAACTTATGGAATGTAATTCCGCTTACACTACTTCTCCTCCTCTGCTGCAAGGCATAGATTTAGTTACCTTAATCACCAACGTTATTGCAGATGCCTTTAGTTGATAAAATCCTTACTGCTTAGTCCTACATAATTTTATAGGTTTACCAACTCCAAAAGAAAAATCTCCATATATCCCTCGCTGGTTTATTGCAAAGACTCTGAGTCCTCTGGTTAAATTACAACTTCGCTGATTACTTCCAGCGAAATTTTTTCAATTCCTGATTTCGATTTAACTGTTAATTATCCATATCAAATCACATATTCGATTTCGATTCCTAACGTGATCATTTCAAAAAATGACGTTTTATATGGTTTGAGGTCGGTACAATATTGTTATGTGCCTGGGCCTGATGGTAACCCATCAACCATATTCAAATTGTGCTCTGACGAGCTACGTGGTATTGTTCCAAAGGTTTTTAATCAGATTTCGAAATCAAGTATTTCCCCTTTGTGTTGGAAGAGTGGTTTCCTTATATCAATTCACAAATGTGAAAACAGACATTACGTTGGGAACTATGGAGGCATCGCGAAGTTGGGCGTCTTACCTAAATTGTTTGAACGAATTGTTACTCAGCATTTGGCTTTTACTGTCAAATCTTACATATCTCCATTCCAACATGGCTTGCTAAAAGTAAGATCAACTGTTACAAATCTCTTAGAGTTTACTTGCCATGTTTTTAAGGCTTTTTCTAGTAAAATGTTTGGACTTAGTTAAGTATAACTTATCGATCTTCAAACTCCAGGCCTCAGGCTTCGCTTTACGGTTATTGTAATGGATAAGCTCTTGTCTTCATAACGGATCTTTCAGGGTTCTGTTTAACCTCATCACCTCGGATGAATTTCCCGTCCCTCAAGGCAGAGACTTAAGGCCTCTTTTATTTAATATATACATTAATGACCTCTTCTCGATGATTAAATCCAGGCATATATTAATGTACGCTGACGACATTAAACTGTTTTCTTCCTTCTCCTTGAAATTTCAATCGTATCAATTTCAAATTGACTTAAATAATTTGATTACATGGTGCTCGTTAAATTTTATGGAATTAAATCTAAGTAAATACAGAAAGCTTTCCTTCTTAAGACGGAAGTAATCCAGTACTGAGTATTTCATTGACTTACACAAGTTGGAAAACGTTGATTGGTTCACCGATTTAGGGGCTCTATTCGACCAAAGACTACGTTGTAATTTGGACATCGATATCTCTTTAAGCAAAACTAAGTCTGCGCTTGGTTTCATTAAGAGGTAGTCCAAAGGGCTGAAGGATTCTTACATTACAATAAAGCTATACTTGTGCTTAGCTAGACCAATACTGGAGTACGCCTCGGTTGCGTGGTCTCTTTCCTATGGGTGTTATAAAGATTCAATTGAATCAGTTCAAAAGCAATTCTTGTTGTTTGCCATAAGCAATTTGGGTTAGGACCCTCTTGCCGCTTTCCGTCCGTACGAAAACAGGTTCCTTCTATTATCCTTACCGTCACTTGAGAACTCTGGATTTGTTCTTGGTGTCTCTTTCTTAATTAAGTTACTTAATGGTACTATCGTTTTGTCCACATTACTTGACGAGATAACCTTTAATGTCCCCAACCGCGTCTCTGGGCACTTTACTTCCATTAAGCTGAGCTATGATTATGAGCTATTTAACCCGTTTAGAGTTGTTTGCAGAAATATAAATGATGTCTATCAGTTAACAAATCAACTTTGCTTAATATGCGCGATTTGTCTATGTCGTATTTAAAATAACTTATAATCTTAACATCTCATTACGATTCGAAAATTAATTGATGTGATTTACTGCATCGGTCGCCAAGCTTTTGCATGTTTGCAATGGCTTAGCGATTCACTTGCAACTCAGATCTGTAAAGCTATGGGTGTGCCTCTATGCTAGCTGTGTGCATGATTTTTTTATTCTTTTCTTCTTTTTTTCTGTTTACTTCTCTTTACATACATTGTGTTCGTTTTTAATAATAATTAGTATAAGATTTATTCGTAAGAGTTATTTGAATTCGACTATTAATTTATTTTAGCTGAGTTTCATGTGTAAATAAATAAATAAAATAAATAAATAAAAAAAGAAAGCATTTATATCCATTTAAAAGTATTTGTGAACAATAATATGTTAGCAGCGCTTCAGTTACTGTACAAAAAGAAGATAACTTTGTCGCTTGAACTCGCGGTTTTTGTGTGCTGGTTATTTTTAATAATTTATTTCAAATTTAAGAGCATTGAGATCATAATTTACAATCAGTGGATCAAAAGCAAAGCAGGGTAGGTAAAGTTCGAATATATCCAATATCCGCTGCGGCATTGGAAAAGAAAACAGAGGAAATCGAAATAGTATGAGTCTGATAACGATTCGGAATGAACATAAAAACTTGGTAATGGAAAGTTTGACTCCAATCATCACTTTGGTATAGAGTTATGCGGTTTCTCGGCACTTCCTCTGTTATGTTACAACACGTAAAGTCCAAAATATGCGATTAAGAACTCTCGTTTCATAGAAGATATCCATGAGGCTACTGGACATAGCGAATTCTACTGCCGTGTAACAGAAGTGCTGGTGATGGATATTGGCGTATGGTCGTACAATTTTTTGTGTTAAAGCCGATGCTAAAGCGACCAAGCACAAAGAGAGATTGGGGAAAAGCATATGGACGTGACGGATATTTTTAGAATCCGGGTTTTGCAGACTCATGGAAAAATTATGCCACATTTCTTAACGTTTACTGCGGTTCTTTCGAAGGACATTTTTCAAAAGACCGAAAATTGGTAGTAATGCTCTTAGAGGATCGAGTACCCTTACACTCATTTTTGTAATCACGCTAGCGAACAAAAGCGTCTCAACTGTTTCCAAATTTAATATTACCACTGCAATGGGTATGACAAAAAACGGTAAACAATAAAGCCAGAAAGCAAAAATCCAATCTAATGCTCAATCAATAATGATTTTCCGATTATGATAAAATCACCAATTTTTTTTTTTTTTTTGTTTTCCTTCTTTACTATGACAAAAAAGCAAATATTTTTTGATATTTTTGCTTCAAGTTTCAACTTTATTCACTGCACTTGATAAAGAAACATTTATTTACTATTCTGCTGTACTTGCATGTATAAAAGTATGTTCGTACTTACTTAAGGGTAGGAAAGGGGAAAAGTGGGGCATTAGCAAAAACGCAAGACAAGAAAAATTGCCCACAAATAAAAACATGTAAATACTTTTTGCGTTGTTTAACTTGCGAAATTGCCCAAGGATATAAGAACGTCTTGACGTGTGAGCAATTTAAAAAAAAAATCCTTCAATAAAAAGCCGTAAGAAATTATAATAATATTATATTTAAAGATGGTATCTAAAATATTTTTAAATATTATATTTTTTAATGGGAATTTCCCAATAGAATATCTATACGTTTTTTTAGGGTTGAGTTGGTCAAATTGTTCTGCACACTTTTTTTTCTCTCTTTATTTATTTTTTTTTTTATTTATATATATTATTTTTTTTTTGCATTGGAAGAAGTGTGGAGAAGCGCTTAAATATCCCATCGCAGTAACTGAAAGAAAAAGAAAGTTACCTTCGGATGGAGCATAATCCAACTTGTTCATGCCTACAGATATTTATAGATTTGTGGTATTTAACTTTGTAAATTTACTAATGCGAAAATCTAGACAAAAAACTGAGCCTTGATACAGGCGTTTTAATAATTCGAATTAGAACATCAGTCTTAAAAATTGACTACACTGACTATAAATTCTTGAGACTATATAATGCAAAGTAACAAAGTAATAATTTATATTAACACCGACATTAAGGCGATCTTACCAACTCATAATTAACAAAACGCTTTTGCATATATACTTGAAGTAACGATTTTCCATGTCTAAGATCCGTACTTAGTTCTTGTTATACTTAGATGACTCAAACGATGCCATGCTCAAATAATTCAGTAAAGATAGGAGAAGGTCAGGGTAAAATGATTTGCATTTTGTAAACAAGAAGATATTACCGAGGACAGAAAGACGTTAATTAGAGGGTTTTTCATTCAGCTTAACTAATAATTTCGGCGACCTTTCATTTCACTTAAAATTCAGCTCATTGAAGAATTGACGCTGCGAAAGCTCGAACATTGGACAAATTATGACTTTTATTCGAGTGTTTATCGTCGTAAGACACACAATAAATGGTAGAAAGAAAGTTATCACACATAACTGTTTACGAAAAGGCTTTCAACAATTTTAATATATCCCAAAATTTGATGCACTGCACAATACAAAATATTTTTTCTCTTCAGTGAAAAACAAATGAAAATTTTTACGATTGATTTTATTGTTTTAAAAGTGTTTAGTTTTTTTTATTGTGAAAAGCGTAATAATAGAAATCATTTATAGGATTCACAGCGTAAAGAAAGTTTCTTAGGTATTCTTTTTAAAAACTTTAAGACTTCAGCCGCCACGTTTCGTAAGTTCGCTTCGTTTCATAAGTTGTTAGTTAGAAAAACCGTAACTAGTTAAACTTGTTAAAAGTATATTTAGCTCAAGTGGAATGTAGAATGCTTGTAGTTAACTATGTATATCGATATAAATGTGCGCAAATAGTTCAGTTTCAGATTGTAAAGAATTATTATTTTTCTTTTTTCGTTGAACAAATCTCTGTTTCCCTATTCTCGTTATCTTTAATATAAATTTCGTCGGTGAGCGCAATTGTATGCGTAAAGTAAAAAAGGTAAAAGTACGCAAGGACTCGCTACGTGATATATTTCTTAATTTTTGAGAAAAATCGAGCTTTTGCCTGAATGTGTTACTTGTTGGTTTGGCGTAAACATTTTATTTCCTTGTTGAGACAGCTCTTACACTGCAAACACCCATTCACACGTAGACATGACCTCTATTCACGATTTATTTTTTGTGCCCGTTCATTGTTTCTGCGAAAGTGTTTACTTTGAAGAAAAAAAAAGAGAAATACAAAACTCGTATTATCTCATCATTGGAACATGAATGGAATACGTTAACGTACTAACAAGAAGTAAAGGTGCGAATATGGCGCTTGAATTTTTAAATATTAACTTTAGTATTCAGTTTTTAGTATATCAAATGACTTATATATGGTAGTTCTTATAAGTAACTAATTAGATATTCTAAAAATATCTTAAGCCATGAGAAGATCAAAATTTATTTTATTCTCCCAATTCCATATAATAAAACATCAATCGAACGCTTACAATTTTGAGCTCACTCTTTTTCTACGTAAATGTAAGGTTGTACAGAAAACATTTCGAGGCGACTACAGATACTTATTTAAGTAAAGTAACATTTCGATACCTAAATTTGACAGACATGAAAACAGAGTCAAGTGAAGCAAAGGAGCCAATTATATATATATATATATATATTTTTTGAGAAAGAAGAGTATCAATACATGGTCACAACAAACATGGGCCAATCAGTCAAGAGCATTAATTTCCAAAGAAATCTCTTTGTTCAGCTTTATCAAAACTCACTTCGCTGCCTCTCTATAAAGACCTGCTCGCTGACAATGTAAAAGCTCAATTTTCTTTCCATAAGTTGACTGAGATGCAGACTGAAAATTTTTAAGTGAATTCTATTTTAAGCTTTTAATATATTGACACCAAGCGCCTTTTCCAAATTGATAAATTATAGCTTCAAGATCTAAAAAAAGTCAAAATAAGGAATTCCTGGTATTATTTGAAGCTACTCAATAATTTTCCCGAGCACCTTGATTAGTTTAATTAACATTTCTATGCAGGAACTTGCCAGTATCCACCTACATCAGAATAAAAAATTTGTGCAAAAAGAACCAATTTCGAAAATTCATATTGATGTTGCCCTATCTAAAGTGTTTGAAGGCTTATTAGCAGATTAAATCTCACTCAGCTCCAAGTAGTCAGGGAATAAATCTGGACAGAGTTGTAACACTGCAATGTTCAAAGTTCTGCGAAACATTCGTCCTGGTTATGATAAAACCAACATGGCAGTCTTAGCTATGATTGACTTCTTCAAAAGCTTTGATACTCTAAATCATAGCTTATTGCTGGAAAAGTTAAAGTTATATTTTGGTTTCAGTCCCACAAAGGTAGCCCTGAATATATCTTATCTAAGTAAACAATATCAGTGTGTTATCAGTGAAGCTTCTATTCTGAAATAAGAGGTAATTGTTCTGATGTTTGGCAAGATTCTTTTCGAGGATCGGCTTTATTCAGTATTTTCATAAACTATCTTATTACTCGTTGTCTAAACTGCCACCTACATTTGTATCAAGTTAATGCGTACATCTATTTCCCTCGTCCTCGTAGACTTGCAGATTATCGGATCCACACTCGTCTTGCAATATACTCTGATATGAATAACTTAAAATTAAACTTATTAAAAACTAAAGCTATTGTAATGACATCTATCAGGATTTTGGATCTTAGATTTAAAGCTATCTCTCAACTGACAGCAAAAGATCATTTCAATTTTACAGTAATGAAAATACAAAATACAACGAAACTATGGTTTTCGTCGGTCTTTGTCCCCGTTGAAACAAAAGCTTGATTATATGTTTTGTCGTTCCAATGCTATCGTACTGTATCATACTGTCTACTACGATATACGGAAATCTTAACTGCATCGACAAAAATAAAGTCCAAGTGGCGGTAAATAAGTGGGCGAGGTATGTTTAAAGCAAAGTAAGGAAGTATGACAGGATATCATTATATTCCTCAACCATTTTGGATAGCGATTTACGGAAATTTTTGGAAACTTTATTTTTATTCATAAAATTTTCGATACCCATGCTCCGAAATACTTGTGTGATAGACCCCAGATCGCTAAATCTAAATGTACGATGAAGCTTATATAGACAAGTAAGTACCTTGCGTCTTCAAGACTGTTTTTTAATATCACTGTAAAGATATGGAATTCCTTGCCTGCGAGTATTGAGGTAATCTTTAACACGCGCAGGTTTGCTGTCGCAGTTGAGGCGTTCTATAACACTGACTGTATCAGTGCATGTTTGTTATAATCTGATTGTATGGTGTATTTCCTGATATTACTACTGATATTGTTATATGATACGCATAAGCGCACGTCTCATGAGTGTAACCTAAAGGTTTCCTTTTATTGAGCATTACTATCTCATTTATGATGATACTTAAGAGATTCTGTAAAGATAGTGTCTATGCCCGAGTCCTAGAATACTAAGTTATCATGTAGTGGTTTATAGCTATTTATAAATATTATACTGGAAGAAAGATGAAGCTTTATTAGTGCTTTTTAATTACTGCGACTTATTATTAATCTCAATTTAACTTTAATTTAATTTTAACCCAAAGTTACCTTAAATAAATAATAAATAAATAAAAATATTAGATTCCGAATTAACTTAAATGATAGTCCATCAGACGCAATATGAATGTTGCATACTCCGCTAAATAACCATATCGCAACGCTTTCTCCAAATGCTACCATCATTAACGCTGAGCGAATAAAAAGACCATCTTCAGCAGGTCATCAAAGACTGGTGCCGAGTGGAATGATTTACATACCAATCTGCTAACCACCGATGATACGTGGGTCTGGGGCCGATTCGAAATCCAACTGCCAAATTCCGGTTGCCTGGCATTCCAAAAGATTATGACTAGTCTGCTTTGGAATCAATAAGGAATCGTCCATATTCAGTATCCTAAATCGAATAAATACTTTTCAACAAGAAATTGCTATATAAATCTTCTTGATGTCGTCCATACAAAGATTCTAGCCAGCGAAGAGTAATTAGATTCAACTTGTACAAGACAATTGTCCAGCTCAAAAAGCACTTCTCTGAAAAATAATTGCGATACTGTAGGGACTTTTTCTTTTTTATGGAAGTGCGCCAGCGACTTGTCGACAACCAGCGTTCTTTAAGAGTTATCAAGGCAATATCTCGTACGCGCGAAATTAATTTCGACTAAGAACCCTCGGAATGGACCTTTGTGGACCATTTATCATTATCACCACCTGTTCTCAGTATAGTTCAAGTCTTCGGACATTGCTCCCTTTCAACTTTACGCTGAATTATATCATTTCGAAAAAAGGTCATTTTCATTACATTTTCAACGTTTCTCCACATGACTTCGTAAAGCTACAAAGCTATGTCAGTAGAGAAGGAGTAGTAGAGTAGAGAGAGAGAGAGTAACATTAATTTCCAACTGACCAAGGCAGGACGTGGGAGGATGATGAGTGTCGCATCGTTGCTTATGTTTATGCAAACGCTAAGCGAACATGGAGCCAGCAAGGTATATTCGTAAATTACTAGTATAATCAATCGTATGGCAAAAAAACAAAAAGTTTTGTTCTGTAATAAATTTAATGAAATTTCTCATAGAGTCCTCTTGCAAATTATTCTTGTAATGCTTATTTCAACGTTTCCCATTAAACACTACTCATTATTACACTCTAAGTGCTTCCTTTTGTAACAACGAGGAGATAATAAATAAGAGTTTGTTGATAATGCAGCAAAATTTGTTGCGAAAATATCCTACTTTTCTAATGTAAATTTATGTGGTTGCGGTAGTGCGTGCGCTCTTTTAAATTGCTACTGACTTTTTTATTTCCAGTTTCCTGTCACTACCTATTTTTTATTACTCGACTCGATAACTTTATTATATTTTAAAAGTATCAAGTATGCGCTATCGTTCACTGCACATTTTTGGTTGGAACAGCAAACAAAAAAAAAATTGAGTTAATTTTGGCAAGGTAGCCCGTTTCAACTAATTTATGGTTAAAATACATATTTACGTAAATATTATGCATGTTTATATTTGCAAATTTGTAAGGAAAAAAAAATTTCAATTTAAATCCTTTAATAATTTTACTCTTAATTTCAACGTTATTCGACATGATATAATATTATTACGGCTGCCCCATTCTCTACGTATTTCGATTACTTTCCTTTTTTGCAATTACTGGCAGGAGTATCGACAAAATTTTAATTAAAACATCACCATATCTTATACAATTAAATAAACCACATGCAATATCTTGAGTCTAAACTTTGCTTATGATTTATTACTAGATTGTTTATTAAAAGATTGAATACAGTTGTGGCCAAACCTCTAACTGTCATGTGGTAACACTAATAATTAGTTTTAGTTAAGAGAGAGAGAGCAAAAATGTATTGAGAAAAATTTTACAATTATTTAAATACACGAAATACTGTTGATATGCCTAACTGATGTCTGCGTTTAGGGATACAAATCAATTGGCGGGTTCAAATCTCATGTGCAGTAAAGGCATAACACCGATTTGGGCGCACAGGTACAATATTGCGGCTTCTATTTTCCTATCTCTCTCACGAATAGGAGATCGGTCAGATAAAAAAAAAAGAAGAGTAGCATTCAAAGGCCCAAAGATACTCAAACTATTCGGCGATTTCAGTAGCTCAACGCAATTTAGAAGTTCACGAATATAACAATTCTTGTACAGGCTTTACTTTTGGGCATTTTAGCCTCAGACAATTATAGCATCAATTGTTCAATTTGAAGCGCAATGCAAATACAAATCTATTAAATTTTCGTCGAGACATGTTCAATTTCGATTTTCATTTAAATTATAACGTGACATATGGCGTTTGAAACCGTCAAAAACAGCCATTTATTTACTGAGTAACAAGCAATTTTGTAACATATGCAAATTATGCCAAATTTTTCAACAAAAATTAACTTCGGTCACGGCAAAGTTACGAGCGCTGGCGCTAATCATTGCGATTGTTACTATATGCAAATAGTTTGAATCCTATTTATTTTGATATTACTAATGAATCAAATTCGTTGACTGCGTACCATTTTTGTGACGAGGACATTTCATGACGAATTTCTGGCAAATAATTGGATGTTCCACTATACACTTTTTTAATAGGAAAGCCGATTATCTCAACAGCCCAGGAAAAACTCGAATTATCGAAAACAAGCATTACATGTGAAATATGTTATATAACAAGTAAGACGAGTGATCTAAAAATAGTAAAATTTTTTTTTCATTAAGCCGCACCCTAATTGACTGATATACGTCTGTTTCCTTTAAAGAAGTTAACATCTTGATAGCGGTTTATGTCTTCAATCCAATCAAAACGAAATCGGTACAGCGCCGGGAACAGTCGCAAGTCAAAGAGAACTAAACCAGCTAAGTCGGGCAATGACTGAATTTTTGATGAAAAAGTTCCCAAGCACCGCAAAGCAGCAGAATGAAGTGGTTTAGCATAATACAGAAATTCTAGCGAAAGTCTTTATTCATAACGGATTCGTCATGCACCTCAATTACAAAAAATTTTTTGCTTTCAAATGACAGATTCAGAAGCGACTCCATATTTGGAATTTGGCATAAGTGCATTTAAGGCTATGTCTACGCTAGAGCCATATTCTTCGGCGATTCAATGGTCCTCCACTTGGAATCGCGTTTAGGAATAATATTATCGTGAGTTAATTAAAATATAGTCATTTTTTTTTCTTATTTTAATAAATGGTAAGGTGTAACATTGCTGTCTTGAAATGAAATGAAAAAAATGTATCAACAATAAATTAATAGGTTGATTTTTAATATAATTAAATAATTAAATGGCCGATTTAATTTTTATGTCAAACTATTGTGATGGACCAATTTTAGAGAGAAGCAGATCTAATGCCCATTCCCCATTTTGAAGAAACTTTCTTTTAACATATAATCGCCGATGCAAGCGCCATATAGTCGTTTTAATGACTTTGAACACATCTATTGGTGTCGCCAGAAAGCTATTAGCAATTTTTTTTCACCTTTAATCGCTATTTTAAGCAAGCATATCAAGCAATGTGTCCCAAACACGCGTAATATATTTCAACAACTGCGTTCAGTAAATCGGCCTTTTACTCCATAATCATATTTTTATATAATTTTTACATAAAAATGAAAAAACAAAGTCATTTCACTTAGAGATCATTTTATCCGTTAGAGCAAATTAGTGAATTAACAAAATCGGTAATCGCTTTACTTAAATTTAACTGTATCATTATTAAAAATACTGCGTAATATTGCACTCATAAAAATAACAATAAAATAATATTCATTTTTTTAAAAGTTCTTTCTTTTGGTCAAGAAAAGAAAAAGAAAAAAACACCTGGACATATAAGCAATGTTTCACAAATCAGATCAGCGAATTGAGATGATTAGATTTCTCTCAGGTGAAATATATAAATACTGAAAATGTGTATATAAACCTCCGAAAGCAAATTCATTATAAAACTTAAAAACTTAACCATTTCTGCAATCGTATATTAGCCGAAATTGTCGTTCAAGTATTTAGTAAATTACAATATAAGTAAGTTAAAAGATCTATATATATATATATATATATATATATATATGTATTGACTAATCGGCACTGCCACAATTAACCAGGATAAGAGAATACTGAGTATGTTATGGGATTACTTATCATTCCTACAACTTGTACGCAAATGTTGCCCTTTCCGAATTTTCCTATGAATCTAGTGTTCATTTAAAAATCACCCCCAAATGGACCTGGGATAAAGGTAGCTTAGTAAATAGAAAATATTGTTATACAATGCAAATACATTTTCATAGAGAAAAGTTAATATATTTTCGTGTACTTTTCATTATATCACAAGACGTTGAAACGACTTTTCCGATAGTTGTAACACAAATTTTGTGTTAAAATTATAAAATATTCCACGCAATAGTTTTGTGAAATGCCGCTCCGCAGGTTGAACATACCGATGATATAAATATATCCGTATACATATGTAATCTTAAATAAATGTTTAATTTTCGACACATCACTAAACCATAGAGACTTATTCATATACGATTACATTCATACTTATATAAGGATATATATACATCTAACATCGAACATCTACATAAGCACACTTAGCTTATATATATATATATATATATATGTATATATAAATATATATATATGTATACTTCATTAAACATCAATTGATTGGTTGATTTATAACCTAAAAGATCAAGTTTAGCAAATCTAATATTTATAGAATAATCGAAACACGTGTAAACATACATACCTAAACAACCAGAAAATCCTAATTACAATCCATAGAACCATATATATGGTGTAACTCAATATATATTTACAAGTTATGTTTATACACACATATTCATAGTTATATTTCTAAAGTTATAATTTTAAAGAAACTAATTCCAAAAAATTAAAAAGCATTTTTCTACCTTCGCTCTCCTCTTCTACGTAGAACTTTATATTTCCTTGAAAACGCCTTGCACTACTTCTTATTTGACTTATTGTGGCCTTCCAAGGTCTTCATTCATTCACTTCTTCATACTTTCCAAACTTCATCAAGTAAACAATAACTGAGATTTTATAACGATGTTAGACAACAAATTTTCAAAGTTTTACTGCGCCGTAATTTGTCTTAAGTATATACACATAGCTCTAAGTCGCGATCTCAACATTCGACAAGAACAAATTTAATCTTTGCTTGATTTAGAGTCCTAAGTAAGCTTTTTTAATTGGCTAAGTCGTACATCATTGACCACTGACTTAAGTGAAATTTCAGCTCTCTCAGATTTTGCCACAGTGACAATAAGAAAACTGCTCAAGATGAAATTATATCCCGCAAAGTTCCTTGACGTTTGAACAAACCTATAGAATTATTAAGTAAAAGAAGAACTTCGTGGAGTTTTTTAATCAATATTCAGACACATTTTTCCTATATTTTAAATGAACTTTATTAAGCCATCTATATCCCATTTTGATCGATAGTGTTGTGCCGTTTTTCCTATTGACACCATTATGCCATCTCTCAAAAATTTCTACAATTTTAAGCGGTAAATGTTTAAGCAGATACAAAAACCAGATGAGAATCAAGCTGTCGTCAAAGGTAGTTCTTTGCACAAGGAGTGAAAAAAGCCTATCATATCATTGTACGAAGCAGAAATAAAAAAGAAAAAAGTTAACAACTTTAGCGGTTTAACTAAATGCACCAAATTTTTATTTTCTAAACAGAGCTAGAACTAGTATGATAAGATTTAACAAATAAAGTTAAAAAAAACAGAAAAATTGTCCTCCTTTGATTTTACGACTACCGCCCAATGATAAGTTAATATGTTTATCCGACTATTACGCAATGCGAATGCATACAAAAGCTTTCAAAATATTCAAAATAAGTTTTCGAATTCTTTATTTAAAACCCTATATTATTATTTTAAAAGTACTATCACCACAAACGATACGTTAAGTAGAAGTTATGTTGTATTGCTGACCGTATGAGACATATTCGAATTTGTACTAAACTCTAATGTAATGCGTTTAAAATGTTTTCGGCCAATAAATCTATAAAGTCGAACAACAGAAAATTAACAACGAAACATATAGTACAGTAATCAATGGTTCAGTCTTATCAGAGCAAGTATATGGCCTGCATACTATATATGGTATATATGTTCGGTAATAATAATATAAACATCACTTATACATATGTTTATTTATGAATGTACGTGTGTGTGTGGGTGTGTGTGTTTATGTATGTACATAGCTATATATATATATATATATATATATAGATATATATATATATATATGTATATATACATACATATATATATATATATATATGTGTGTGTGTGTTCTCAAATTTGTAATACCATTAAAAATAATGTATTTTAACATATATGAGAATATATGTACACCGGTATGTGCACACACACATTATCATTATGTATTGCTCTACGTTTTGTTTTAATGCCTATGGTAACATGTTCATAGTTTGTATAAAGTATAAAACTTATAGTTTACTTGCTTTATGCAAATTAATGAAGCGTTTGTGTTAGTTTGTCGTTGGATTGCAATATTCTGTTGGGTCGTAAGTGAGCGCTGTATCCTATTAACGGTAACATTGGCAACGTTTATAGAAAGTTAAACAGCATTGTATCTATTATATTGAAACTATACAATTTATAGTACATTTAACCATACGTAGCAAAATCTCACTACTACTTGAGTACGGTGCTTTCAATTTAAATGCAACAGAAACTTATCAAGACAAAAAGTGCAGCTTGAATGAAATATTTTGACAAACAGTACTCGCACTGTAAATTTAGTATTTTACCATTTTCTTTCCAAGTCCGATATATTATAGAATATAAATTCATATACTATCACGTTTATAAAATATATATGTTAAAGTCATCGTTATAGGGTATTTAAACGTCGCACTATTACTTATAATTTCTCGGTATTCGACGATGAAGAGTGCAATGAAATAATAAATTTTCTTCTGGCATCAAGTAAAAATGCCTTGTTCGAATAAATATGAAAAGAAAAATAATGTGTTAAAAGGCAAATGGAAAAGTTTTGATAAAGGAGTTTTGTTGCAATATGAAAAGAAAGTTACCGTAGGCTCGCGCTGCCTTCTGCAACAGCAACGTGTCATAACATTAATACGGTGCATTGTTTTTCTATGCAAATCACGTCGGCTTTTGGAACGTTTTCGGCAAAGAATGTTTGAGAACACTATCCCAATAGGATAATATATTCTGCTTCGAAAATGTTATCGCATGTTATTACAGTTGTACAATCGGGAGTTAACTTTAGCTGAGAACTACCAGCAAACGTTTGTTTTCATATTGTTTGATAAAGATTATTAAAGCCACACGCCTTCTTCTTGATTCTAGAGTAAATCAAACTGCGTCTTATGTTTTGAAATCTAAAAAAACTAGACTTTAAGCGTTAAATGTAGATTAACTTCCAAATGTATAACTAAAACTTCAAGATAACATCAAATTTTAAGTTCTTTTCAATGCCGACTATGAATGTTTACAAGCTTTTTAACTGATTTTTCCACGAATACGTTCTCATTTCTTAAGATCACGTGTAAATGAAAGCAAATATTCTTTAAGCAGTTCTGTATATTGTGTACCTTCAAATAAATTTTTTTCAAAAAATTTTTTGTAAATAAATGCAAATTGATTTTACTGTTACTTGACTTACTCATGGCTTATCGCTTTTCTGCTCTTATTTAAAACTAAATTAAAAACTCTCAATAAGTATTGAAAATTTTCCTTACAAACTCGAAGTGAGACTATGCCCACAAATTACAACACTGTGTGGACACGATAACATAAGATATTCTTTGATTTGTACGATGATTTAAATTCATTTTGAAAATTTTCAATCTTTTTGTTTTGTTTGCAATTTTTCGGTTGAGCACAGACATACTTGGGTTTTGCGCGCGGAATTCAATTAAGTCAGTTAAACGAAAAGTACTATAATGAAAATGTGTAGAAAAAAATATAGAAAATTTTTATTAACTTTCTCCCGCGCGCATATATTCTTTACTATAAATTCATGTTCTCCTAGTTGATACAAGCAACGGACAATGCAATTACCTTAGATCCTGCAACAACAAAGTGAATAAACTGAATACATTCAAAGTAACAAGAGCGCTGGAATACATTTTAAATTGTTTTCATTTTTCTTCTTGCCCCATTCCGCCCTTCGTTACAGGTATTGTCGCAAGCAACTTTTGCCTGAACTAAATTAGGTTAAATCTCCATGTGTAACCTGCTTGTTGTTGTCTCACAAACAGACAAACGTTTCTGTATATGAGTCGTTTTTTCTTCACATTTCACAGAAATTTTATTTAACTTGTCTCTCATGTTTAAAAAACAAAGTTTCCCTTAAGACGTTTTATATAACTTGTGACTTTTTAAGCTGTCTGTAACTTAAAGCTGACCGAACTGTTTCATGTAGAATTTCTTTTTATGTTATTTAAGAACAAAGTTAACAAAAAATAAATAAATAAAAGTAACATCAACTTTGAATTGTTTTTGGTTCATACCAACAGGCAACAGAGCAAAGCAATTTGGCAATATGCCCGTATTTATGTAAAAACATGACTTTGTAGCCAACTATTGACTTCCTATCTCTTGCTCCAATCATAGCATAAGGCTACGGTGAGAGAGAATATAAAGTAAACAAACAGTGCAAAAATAAGAAGAAATCGCTTACTGACGCCGTTTACTCAGCCACTTCAAAATATCAGCTATGAAAATTGTTTTAGATTTTATTTCTTTTCTTGCGAACTTTTTTTTTCATACGTCTTTAAACGTATTCTCCACTAGTAGTCAACGCCAGTCAATATAAAATAACTGTGCGCTTTCTTCAGCACGACTCATTATATATATATATATATATATATATATATATATATGTGTGTGTGTGTGTGTGTGTATATATATATATATGTGTGTGTGTGTGTGTGCATATATATATATATATGTGTGTGTGTGTGCGCCTATACACGGTTTTTAATGTTAGAAGCCACACAGGATATATTGTTGTTAGTGGCATTTTTCTTTTCTTTTTTCTTTCACTGGCATGCTTTTAGCGCAAAGCATAGTTGTAACAGATTTATCTGTTTTTGGCGTTATATTAATATGATGGTAGTGGTATTAGGTTTTAGTAATGACGTTGTGGAGCTAGTGATTGTAATTGGTTGGAGGCGTTTATGTTAGAAGGTAGACACCATAGAGTGCGATTTGCTTTTGTAGCAATTTATCTGTAAGCTTACAATACTGTGCAGGTAGACATTTTCATTTCATTTATTTTTACGTTTGGAATTATGCCAGGCGTCAGAAATACCAAACTGCAGACAACTGTTTGTTACAGGCAGTAGCCATACTGGCAGTCTGCGAAAGTTTCGCAAACGCATTTATACACAATAGTATATTTCCTCAATATACAATCTTGCATTTGTTCATACTTATATCGCTAAATATAATCTTTAGTGGTAGCTTTTTGATATATGAACACTGGGATAAACTTCTACTACGTATCTACGCTGTAGCAAAACAGTCATGTTCGATAAAAATGACAAAATGCTTTATGGCAACAAAGGCACTGAAAAAAACCTGTTAACTACAATACTATAGTTATAACAAGAAAGGAAAAAAAAAATGGAAAGACTAACAGACTGCGTGGACAGTTGCATTGAAATTCATATAATAGAAATATGAACGAATGAAATGCATTTTATCGTAGGTTAAAAGTTTTAGTGACATGAAAATAACTGATTGAGCTGCAAGTGCTTTTGCTGTTATTGCAAAAGAAAAGAAGGTCAAATAAAATTCCAAATAGAAATGTGAACTTACAGTTCTTAGCAAAATAACAAGGACTGACAAACTTTTCAAAAGCTATTCGACCAAATCTTGTTTAAATATATAATATAAATATGTTTTGTTTATTTGCCAAAAATGTTGATAAAGTTTAAACACTGACGTTATAAAACACATACATCCTGCTTAGAAAGAAATTATTTTCTAAAGTTTCCAAGTATATTTAGAGTTAGCGTGAAAAATAATCCTTTGTAATTATAATCAACTAAACGTAATAGCAATTGAAATTTATGCAAACGATAAATTTTTGTATACAAAATTTTATTAAAATTTCAGGGAACAAAATCGAATCATCTTCTCTTATTTAAAATCACCGGCATTTTATAGCGCCGCTTACACATTCAAAAAAACATGATTCTTATGTTGTCCTTACGGCAGGATTGGACTATTGCTAGGGAATTCGGAAAAGTCTATGCATTAGAGCTTAAAATTTGCAATGATTTGTTAAAACATTTCAAAAAAATTGAAGTTTACGCCGTATCACCAACCAACTTAGAAGACCACATTAAGTATTCAATGTTTAAAAGACTAGACGACCATCTCCTACAAAAAATGAAAGGTCGGGTGTTTTTAATAAGCGAAAACAGCATCTTCTTGAATATAAAGCATTTCATAAAATTATTTTATTTTTGCAGGCTACGTGATTGTTTCGCTGCTTCTTTGCTCGTGTAAAATTGGAAAATCAGTATGTATGTAGGCGTTTAATGCATACTTGTTTGTATGTAACTGTTTTATGCTTAAGTGCACAAAAATTAACTCGCTGCTACTGCTGGCACTTGGAAAGAACAAAACATTTCAGAAGGAGGGCGATTACAAAACAAAAATAGTTTCACTCGCTTTGTTTGAAAAGAAAGAAAGAAGAAAAAAAGAAAAATTAAAACTGAACAAAACAATAGTGCACATAGCATATATTAAATCTTTTAACCCCTTCTTCACCTTCGACACAACACTATCATTACTCCTCATTTCCTTCTGCGGAATCAACCAAATGCTACTAAGCAGTTGAATTTTCAAGCAACAATACGCAAGCATATTGTAAACATGTTTTCAGTAGAAACAATAAAAGAGGGTATAATTTCCATTTGCCAAGAAAAGGATTGAGAAGGAGAGTAGAAGTAAATTGCTTTATAGTTATAATAACTTCTCTTGCATACGCATAAATATAAATTCATTACAATTATATTTCAATTTAATTTTAATAAAAGCTTAAATAAAACTAATGAATACAAATGAAATTACTATACGTGGATAAATGTAAAGAAAGAAAACATTAAAAAAAATATTATATATGACTTGGGCTAAACTTTTTGACCAAAATTTTAATCATTATGTGCTTGTATATGATTTGTTTTTTTCTTTCGTACCTGAAATAAAAACGATTACAACGAAATTGATTGAGGCCTTTGTCCATAATTTTTCAACTGGTCTTCGAATTCAAACAAGTTATTTATTCCCAGGACTTGTTAACCAATATAGTATTTGATAACCGCATACAAAATTTTAATCCAGCGATGTTAAAATTTTAAAATTATTGAACTTGGCAAAGATGCTCGAGAGTGAAAAATAGCTGAAATGACCACAAATGACATTTTCGTCGCGACGTGAACGATTGTCTTAAATACTGGACGATTGAATAACGTTTGACGTAGTACCATTAATCATAATTATTCATTTTTCATTACCATTAATTTTTCTAATGTTTTCGTTGCGTCAGTTCATTGATTTGCAATACCTTTTATTTTTTCTGCTTGTCAGCTAGTAAAAAAAATATTAATTTTATTTTCCTTGTAAAGTGAATAACTGAATATTGGATTAGTTTCATTCGCGGAGTCGGTATTGTTATCTTCGTTAACAAAGCAATATTTTTATCGTCCCACATTGTACTCTGATTAAAATTTTTTTACTGTAATCGCAAGATAGAAAACGGTGATATGACATTGTCTGACTTGATTTCCATCACCTTGCTTTTATTAATTTTTATTACCCATTATTGCATTTAGTTAGTGATGAAAATTATATTAAAACTAATATAACAGTTATATTTGCCCAGAATCGAATTGTTAACTGGCTTGAAGATACACGTAAATCGCCAGAGATGTGTGTTCTTACGTTATCATTTTTTGATTACTTGCGACTACATATCATATCAACCAATCAGTTCGTAGCATGACATACAGATGTCTTCACTATTGACAAATCTATATGATTTTTAGATAGCATCAGTCATTAAACGAAATATATCAAAATTTCATGACATTCCAACCATTACTTTACAAGTTATTTGATGATTGCTTTAGTGACGCTACTTTTATAATTTTCAGAACATTAGAAAGATCTGAATTTGGTTTGCTGATTTGACGAGAAAAAATACATTTACAATCAGCACTGGCTTGAAATATGTGATGGCGATCCTTCTTTATCGAAAAAATAAGTTTGTGAGTGGTTTGCTAATTCTAAACAAGGTCGTATGGACATCCGTGGTACTGAACGTTCCGAATTCGGCTTCGGAGCTGCTTCACATACATAAAAACATAAAAAGGGTGCACAAAATCGTTTTGGAACACCGAAAAGGTTCGTTGTGTGAGATAGCGAACAACTTATTGATATTAAAAGACAATGTATTTATTATATTGAATATACATAAATACTTGCCTTTGAGAAAGCTCTGTCCGAAACTGCGTTTTTTTCTATATGACCAATTCATCACGTTCATCATACAACACGATGACGGTCAGAATGAAATAAGAACAAGGAAAAGGTTAGAGAAATTGTGGCCGCAGCCTTGTGGGTGTGTGTCTAATCGATACAGACTGAGCACTCACTGCGATTACGACCAAAATAAATTCTACTGCAGTTGAGATTTGAATCTACAATCACCACAGATTTGGTAGTCGCGATTCTTACCTACTCGACTACTCATTCGGACCGAAAACAATATAATAACAACGTGTTGATCATTAAGAATGCTGTTTAGAGCTGTTTACGTTAAATAAAAAGGATGCTTCATACTATACTCGTATGTGATTATCGATGCATCCACGGTTCAATTAATCAGTATGAAGCCGAAACTTGCCTCATGCTATGAATGATGCTACGAATTTATTAGCTGATGTGCTATTTGGCTGCACGTTAGACCTCGTGCACACCACATCTTCTCCCTGCAGCTATTCTATAAGAACAATAAAAACTGTACACAAAGTGCTTATAAAAAAAGAGAACGTCGCATCTATCTTTAATTCCCAGAAGTAAAATTATTCAAAAAGTGATTAAATTGATTATAAAATTTAAGAAATTTAATTGAAAAATTTACTCATATATTAGGTGTACCGGAAAGTTCTGCCCCTTTTTTAAATAAAACAAGATACAAATCGCTAATCCTATCTTCCGCATATGATCCGAAATGGTTTGCTGAGCTGAATTAAGGCTTTCGGCGATCTCCGATGTTGTCAGAAAAGGATCTTTCTTAACGTCGTCGTCGATAAAAAATGATCGCCCAGCACGCAACTTATCACAAAGGTCGAAATCATCTGCGAACCGTCTTCTGCACGTCCTATCAGAACTGTACCTTCACTAAACGCTTTCAATAAATTTCTGCATATCTACATTTCTGTAGCATTTCGCTCTTGTTGCAGTTCGCATAAAATACAGTGATGCAAATGAACTTTATCAGCCATGGGTACACTATCGTTTCACTAAGGCTAACGTGAATCAACTTTGTGTAGTCAGTTTGCTATGCCAGTATATGTACATTAAGCGATAAAAATAGAGAGCCGAACATGCGCCCAAGAAACAGGAGCTTACGTGTCGAAAATTGTTTTCATAGAGACGGACAGAATCTTCCGGTAGATCTTTTGTTTGATGAAAAGGGTGGTAGAAGCTAATGAAAAATCGAATCTGAACCCAGTTCAAGTTTATAGAAAACAAGTAAGAAAATTACATCCGATCATGACAGAATCTCTTATAACCATCACAGTGATCTTAAAGGAGACAAGGAAGTAAAAGAATTAAATTTTCAAATTGTAGAATACGGAGTGGGCGCGGCTGATGTTTTCTATCTTCGAAATAAACACTTTTGTCGAATAGGCGTGTCCATGGAAAAGTTTAAGTCGCTTCCAAATTATTTTGCAAATTTGAAGGCGATGTCTTCATTTTCACTAATGGCGGAACAGTTACCAGAAATACTACAAAGTTGTGCAGACAGACAGATGAACAAACGCACAGACGAACATGTTTAGGTGCATTTCAAATTTGAAACTGGGTAGGGGTGGTCCAATTTTCCCATTTCTACAGGCACTATAGCATTGCCCGTAGAATATGCGTTCAAATTTTTGCACATTTATTTGCTATAATTTATGAGATTTTTATCCATTTTTGAAAACAAATGTGTTCTCAGTTTATATGGTGCTGTGGGCGAGTCCGTCCACCGATTTCCTCATTTTCAATATCAACGTGCATGCAAGAACTTCCAATACTCCTGCCAAATTTGAAGTCGATAGCTTGATCCAAGAAAATGTTGCGACCAAGAAAATGTTTGCAGTGGATATTACACAGACGGATAGATGCACAGACGGACATGCTGATCAAGACTACATATTTTGTGGGGTCTCTCATGTTTCCTCGTATTCATTGCAAGCGTTTTGATAAAATGAATATACCCATGATCCTTCGGTGATGGGTAGAATAACTGCATAAGTTTTGTTAACGTTAACATTTATCAGACTATGTTTAAAAGACGGTTCGTGTTACTAAACGGAGCAAAGCGTGGAATTGAATTTAGTCAACGCTTTCACATATTTTCTGCAATATATTTTCGGTTGCTTCTTTCCCTTGTCGTACTTTCAGACTTCTTGAAAAACAAGTTCGTGTACTTAGATGATGAACGTAGACAATTTTTGATATTTACCTTTCATAATTAATTGAACCAATTTTCAAGTGGGCGCTTTCTGTCAAGCAGGCACACGATTGTAGTGATTGTCAACAAACGTTGTTTTAATTTAATAATTAAAGCGTTATTAAATTGATGACGTCACTATCGCAAAAGACACAGCAGCAAGGATCGTTTACTTTATATTGAGAATCTTTATAGTATTTTTTTGACATTTTACAATCTCTGCTCAAGTAATTTTTGAGCATATAGCGCACATGGCGCTTTCTTATTGTTAAGTATTGATCATCATCGGTAAAGTTGTGACAGAGTTATCAGAATCCGACATGGGCAAATCATAAGAGCCGTTAAAATATACATATATATAAATAAAGACATGCACACATAAACACATATATATACATACATATATGCATGTAAACACAGCTAGTGCTTTTGGTATAAAAAACTAAAAAGCGTTTGTTTGCATACGCAAACTTTTCCATAAACAACCGTTTGGAAAGATTACTATTAGCTAGATTAGAAAAACAGCTGGAGAAAAGGGAAGGCTTTTCCAAGCGCCACTTTGGATTCATAAAGAAGGGGTTCACCAATGACCAAGTAACCATAAAACACAAAAAAGTTGAACCAGGAGGAATTTTGCACTTTCATAACATTAGATATCGAAAACGGGTTCAACCTTGGGATGGGAAACTATGGGAAACCATTTTAAAAAGCTTAAATACTTAAAGAGTATCTCCATACTTTGGCAAAATGATACACACGTTCTTCTAAAATGAACCTGTACCGTATAATATAGACGGCAACATTAGAGAATGGAGGATTACACAGCAAAAGTAGCAGAACGCACCTTTGTTAGTGGCTTCCTTTAGAATCTCCTGTATAAATGCCTTTTCAATGTTGATTTTTTAAGAGGGGAAAAATTGATCGACTAGCTGGATGATGGTTCTAATAGCCCAGCTACCGTCGACTTTAGCAATAGAGAACTATATTCGCCGCTTCAAGCTACGAGCAGACAATGCGACCGGTGTCGAAGCATAAAAGATGATGCCAAGGCCACTATTTTCTTCTATTCGGTGTGGACATTCTTGAAATATATGCTTTCCGTATCTTTTGAAACCAAAATTACACCGTGCAATATACCACCAGTCACGCTGAGAGATATCGAGCGTTTATGGAAGGAAGTCAGTGTTTTGAAGAATGTGTCGTGGAATAAAGCCAGATGAAAATAACATCCGAATTCCTAATCTCGTTCGAGAACGAGGGACATAGAAATCTAAAGTGGGGATCTAAGATCAATAAGGTCTCAGGTAATGTTAAATCGCCTCGAAAATGTTTCTATTCAAATATCATAAGACGACCAATGCCTCAACTCTCCACACACATAGACACTCGATACTTGATTACAAAATATGTACGAGACGATATATAAACTTACGATATTTGATACCTTTAATATATCGTGTAATGTATTTTATTGTACTTTACTTTAATTACAGGTCTTACTTACTACTTAGCAAACATATTTGGTATTCTCTGGAAATCGCCATCCTATCTTATATCATATGTATTGGATGTAATTATGGACAGAGAGGTTTAGTGAGTTTGAATATCACGTGGTAGGTAATTTTGCAAAAGGAAACCTTAGATTTATAGACTCCAGCTTATATTTTAACCATATTTTTTTTAGTCATTATGAATAAATCGTTTTAGTTTATTTTCAAACTTTACCTAACATCAGTGACAAGGAAAAATTTGGACTTTTTCAAAAGAGGCTTTAGAGTTTTGGGCGAAGAGGTAGGCGAATATAATCAGATAGGGTAAAACTCAATATGCTATGAAGACTAATCGATAATGTAGATGCTTTGAAAAACTTTAACACATTCCTTCCACATTTCCTTTTACACTATTAATTTATTTAGTTGTTTACGCATGAAATGGAATTACATTAATTCTCCAAAGTAAACCTTATGTACTTATTACGAACCAACGTTTATAAAATCTAACAAAAGAAGAGAAAAACATGTATAAATAAGCAACATTCATGTATAAATTATAAAAAAGAAACAGGAAGAAACGCATGTAGACATCTAGCACAGAGGCACACTCCAAACTGGAATATAAGTCCAAATTGAGAGTGAACCCCTAAAGCAAGCGTGCAGAAGCTTGGCAACCAATTATGGTGAACGTATTTAGTTCTATCCATGAACCAGCATAGGAAGCTTTAACAAATAACAGCTAGGTTAAACACGACATAGGTAGAACTCGCATATTGCTAGAATTTGAAGAGTCGGATATTAAATTTAAGTTATAGATATCATTTAGATTTTTGCAAAGGCGCCTAAATAGGTTACAAGCTCATAGTTGTATCTAAATTGGCTCAGCTTTATGAAAATAAAGTTTTTAAAAGAACGACTAGGAACATTGAAGTTTATTTCACCTGATGGTGGCGGCGAGTCAGTAGTATAATTTATAAACTGACCTAAGAAGGGAACACCAAAGACAAATCTACGTTCGTCTAGTGGCAGTAAGTCCAGCAAAAACACTTTTTTTCATAAGGAAGCAATGGGAGAAGTGAGTCCCGACCTAAGTCTCTCATGGCCAATAACAGTAATTATTTTTGAACTGAGTCAATTAAGTCAACATGGCGTCTATTGGAAGGAGACCATACACATGAGGCATATTCAAGCATTGATCTCACCGAGCTAATGCCCTCTAGACCATCTTTGAGAAAGTCAATGACAGGCGTACCTTTATTTACAGATAGCTCAATGTGCGGATCAAAACGAAGTTTTTGGTTAAACAATACCGCTAAAGAAACAAATGAATTCAGATTTTCCAATTTGTACGAATATACGTAAAACACTAAATCAATCCAAAATAATTCCCGAACTAACCTTAAAACAGATTAAAAGGCAACGATTTCATATCCTCCGATATTGAAAATATTTATTAGGCAAATAAGTAATTAAACTATAATATTTGTGTATGAAAACACTCATAGCTTGAAACCTTGCGTCAAATACTTACGCCGGTGTCGGTGTTTCGCCAACTTTGAAGATGGAGGTAATAAGCGCATAAGCACTTTCAGGGTTAATTAGAAAACATGAACAAAAATCGAAAATTTCAAAATACTAAGAAATTTTCATTTATTTAATATTGCCATGTATAGACGATTTAAAAAATGCGAATAAAGCTTTCGTACAAATTCTCTTCGTTATTGCAATATAATGATATTAAATTAAACGAAGCAAAGAAAATTAGTAAGAGATAATTTATTAAGAATAATGAATATTGGAAAACAATAACTGGTAGTAAATTATGATAAAAGACTAAAGGATGTTCAAAAGCTGGTCGAATTCAATTTTCGATTATTCAACGAACAATGAATAATAGGTAAATGAAACGCGTATTAATAATATAAAAAACAAGAGATATTGTAATCAATAATAAATAAATATTTTATGAAATAAATTCTTTACAGTTCACACCTTCCGTTAAACTTGCTATGATGTTGATGTCTTTTGTCTTAAGTTTGTATGTCAATTTCCATGCAAACGTTTCGCAAATATTTTGTCAGCAGTAGAGTTTTTCATAAATATTATTTATCTTTGCAGTACATTCAAGCCTGTTTAATCAGCTTAATGAACGCGTAAAATGCGATTTTCAAGCAAAATACAGCGAATTTACAATTAAGAACATTACTCTCTACTTCAGTTAGATGAAATTTAATTGAAATTTAAGAAGTTGAAAAACGTGTCAGTTATCAAACATAAAACGAGCAACTTTGAGTGGAAAAGCCGAAGAGAATATTTTAATGTATTTAATGGAACATCAAGTTAATGTCGCATTGCTATGCGTAGCGTTAAATTGAAAGTAAAAGGACATTTTAACAACATATTTAACATTATAGCTGCCAACAGCAAACATGCATAGTAGGCGACTTTGTAAGCAGAGTACTCAAACAACTACGACGGCTTGAAAGACAGCAGGTGGAGAGCAGAGGGAGTGGAAGCCAATGGTGTATTGCACTGAGATCCCACCATCGGAAGTGTGGGAATGACAACCAGCCTCCGCGAAGTAATACCTAACGGTGGTCCCGCGGGGGAGAGTGGTAGAAGAAGTGTGTGGGGGGTAGTTTTTAGTACATAAGCGCCATGGATGGCGAATCGTGCATCCTGCTACTAGGAAACAGCAGTATCTTTTGAAGAATTTCTACCCCCTGCTAGCTGAGCAAAAAAAAAACACACACACACAGAATAGAAAACCGAGTTATATTCCGCTATAATAGCAAAATAATAGCACATAATTATATATATACGTATTCCTGATCAACGTGAGATTCCATTTAAGTTTGATCATGCTCGCATGTCTTTCTCTATATCCATATATATTTTGCTGCTTCTATTATAAAAAGATAGAAATTAGATTTTCTTGCCGTCTAAGGGCTTGCTTCTCATAATAACCCTTCCATAGGTTAAAATCTGAAAAATAGACCTATGTGTGTTACTACAGGCTAATTTTTATAATAAAATAATAAAAATTAAACCTTTTTCTGACTTACTGTTCATTACCCATACGTTCCAAATTTATGTGAAATTACTATTATGAATTTTCAATCGGAAATTTTAATGGGAAAACATTAACAAGCTGGCCTATATGGTCCAAATTCGGTAAGGTTGATTTCTATGTCAATTTACTATTACGAACCAATTTTTACCACGAAACATTAAAAATTGTATATTTTTACCATATAAAGATTCAGTTTTCGTAGGAACGGTTATACAAAAGCATGCTCAAAATTTGTTCTACCTGAAGCAAATTTTCATAGCAATTTAGAATATCGTAACATTATTATATAACAAGATTTGTTAAAAAATGTAATTTTTTTCTATGTAACGACTTTTCTATATTAGGCGCTATATATGGGAGTGGTCGAAAAAAAGGAACGATCCGAACCACTATCAAAAGGCTTAGGTCAAAGCACGTCAGTGTAGCAAATTCCATTAAAGTACCTAAAAAATTGCGACCTGTAAGTTGAACGCACAAATACATGGATAGACATCAGATGGACAGTCGGATAGACAAAGTTAGATCGATTCGAGAAATGATTCTGAACCGATCGGTATAATAAATGGGAGCCTATCTTAAGCGCTTCTGAGTATTATATACGACCGCGCAAACTTTAAATACCTTGCACAACAAATGAATTAGGATATAAAACCCCTTAGATGACGAGACATCGAACTGACACATTCGGTAAATGTTCTACTTCTTTGACAGCTAAAAGAAACAAACAAGAAAAGAAGGGAATTTTGTGTTGGGATTACGTACCGTTCTCATTAAAAGGTAAACCACAAAAAATAAACAAAAAAAAGGAAGGCTGGATAAGTATAATACGAAATATTCTACGAATATAAATATGATTGCACAAACATTAAAAGCAAAAATTGTTCAAGCCGTTTATTGGAAATTACAATATCAGTAGCGAATGAAAAGTCTCAACATCAATAAAAAAATTTAAAAACCTGTACTTAATATCTTGATCGAGAAATTTGATACAAAAAGTTTTACGAAAGATGTGGATTGACCAAAAACGTTCATGTGTAACTAAGAATAAAATGTAAATTAACCACTAGGCATCAGAATGACGTGAAGCATCGAAAAGATAGATTTGCCTGTCGAAGTACATCAAGACGGGCATGTAGGCATACACATCGTTCAGAAATATTATAACTAGCGATTTAGAATGCACATGGCATAAGTCAAACAATAATTGATGCGTTAATGGATCGCTTAAAACGGAAAAATCAAGAAGAAACGCATTTAGCAATAAAAGTATTCCTATAAATATATATTCATAGGCAACCACAACTAATATGTTCTCCAGATATCATCCATATTTCATCACTGTAACTATTGCCTATTTGAAAATCTCAGATTATAGCAAAAGATGGCAACGTTTAGAACGTCTCAGCAAACAGTATGATATTTTACTCAACTCAGCAAATCAGCATTTGATTCGCAGGGTCACAGAAGAAGAAGAAGAAGAAGAAGAAGTGTTATTTGAAGCGAAAAAACAAATTGCAAGACCATTTGATTTTATGCATCGCACTAAAAAAAAATTATATCGTAAAATAAAATCTAACAGTACACTTACTGATCGTAGCGGTATACGTTCGCAAGCAGACAAGAGGTATTAGTCTATAATTCCATACATAGTTTAGCACAGTTACTTAAAATCTCAAAGAGAAAATTCGCTTGTGTAAGTCACAAAAAGTACAAGTTATAGCTATCTTATTGTTATGTTAGAAAAGGTCTTCAAAAAGATTAGTCCAAAAGTAATTAAAATCAGCTAAAGAGAACGGCGGCAGCCTTTTGGTCCACACAGTATTTGTGAAACGAAGACACTACCACTGTGCTCTCGTTATAATCACTACGTTATAAAAATATCATTAAGGGTTGATTAATTTTTGCATTCAATCATTATTTAATAATATATATAATATATACATTTTTTATTTTTTATTTTTTCTTTATTTTTGCTTATTTCTTTTCTTTTGTACGCGCTTTGACATGCAATTTTAAAGGTGAAATTAATGACATATTTGAATTCGCTGCTTTTTCTCTCTCCATCAAGTGTACATGTCAGAGTTATGTTTCTTGTTTGTATAAGACAAAAGACACTGAGGCGTATATTATTCGCATAATTATCATTAATGCGCCTTTTGTGTATATGCCTGGGGAAATACTATAAATTATTTATCGTCTATCAATTGCTTAGAAAAAGGCGCGTGAATGAAGATTACGCCGGTTATAAAACTGGTTACCAATTTTAAAATATTACTGAGTTGATTGTAGCTCTTGGATGGCTTGCGTTGTCAATCTTTGCGTAACTGTATCTTGCAAACTAATATTATTTCTTTTTTTTTTGTCTTCTTTTTTTATATAATCATGTGTTCCTTTTACTTTTTGTAATTTACAGTATTTGCGCTTAATTACAATAATATATTAATGAAGTGCAACTTGTTTCAATGACTGTACGATTAAAATAGCACAAAGCTATTAAATTCATGCTAATGAACTTGGACAATGCATTTGTGAGAGCTGTTCCACAAAAGTAAGAAATTGAAATTTATAAGTAACGCACATATATTTCGCAAACAATTGTGCGATAATTGATTCCCTTTTAACTCTTTCACAATGTTATACTAAATTTCCCATTCTTTCTGTCGCTCCTTCTTCCTCTCGCATTCCCCGTTTTCATTGCTCATTCACCCTTATATTTTCTCTTTCCCGCTCTCTTTACCTAACTCCAGAATCGAAGAGCTTGGTTTTCAGTTTATATCAAGCACATTATAACGCGTCTAGTTTTATGCTAATTAAGCTGCCCATTCTCCTTAAGTTTTGCTAATCCTAATTATAATAATAAATAAATACATTAAAACATGGCGTCATTTTGCTTAACTAGTACAAGAAATAAGGCTTTTCCTCTAAAATAGGTAGATATGCAAAATTTATCGTTTTCTATTAGATGCCAAAACGAATGACACATGTTATACCCTACACCACTTATGGTGCAGGATATATTAAGTTTGTATGGCCATATGTAACATCGATTCAGAAAATGATTCTGAGCCTGTCTGGCTGTGTGTGTGTGACGCCCTAAAGTCGTTATAAGAAGAAAATTGCAAATTCAAAATTTCCCAGGAAAAGTAGCTATTTCGGCATTTTAAATCAAACGTTCGTAGTTTAAACACAAAATTACAGTCGGATTTTCTTAGTTCAGTTGGGACTGACAATCACATAGTGGTGTTTACGGAAACGTCGCTTAAACCTGATATTAACGACTCTGAAATATTTAGTTCTAGATTTCAAATGTATAGACATGATAGAATCGAAAGATTAGGTGACGGTGTATTAATTGCTGTCGATAATTGTTGCGCACTGGAACTTAGAATATTCTGATATTGATGGTTCCCTTGATTCTATTTATAATATTCTTTTATATGCTATAACTAAGTCGGTGCCTATACAATCAGACAGTTATTCATCAATTTATCATATTTGGCTTAATAAACATCTTCAGCTGATCAGAAATAAAAAGAGTAGATTGTTTAAAAAATTTAAACGCAGTGGACTCGTTATGGATTATACACGTTATTTGGATGCTAGACGTGAATACAACTTTGAAAAAAATAAGTCTTATGCGGTGTATTTGCAAAGGATGAAAAGTCAATTATTTTCTAATCCTAAAAGTTTTTATAAATTTGTAAACTCAAAACGTAAGGTTAATGGATCTCCATCTGTAATGAGGTATGAAAACGTTGAATCAACAGATCTGTCTGTTATTAGTAATTTCTTTGCAAATTTTTTCGAAAAAGCGTATTCTGCTAATAGTTTGACATATGAGGAATATCCGTATTATATTAATTCTTTTGATCATTTTCCACCTACTACTTTTACAGAAGCTGAGGTTTTCGATGCTCTGCGAAATGTAAAACTTTCCTACTTAGCCGGCCCAGATTTTATTCCCGTTTGCATCGTTCGTGCTTGCAGTAATTTTCTTTATCTTCCATTAACCAGTATATTTAATAATTGCATTAGATGCGGTTATTTTCCCACTATTTGGAAGAGTAGTTTTATTATTCCTTTATATAAAAAGGGTTCTAGAGAAAACATTGAGAATTATCGTGGGATTGCTAAACTAAGTGTACTACCGAAGCTCTTGGAATCACTTATAGTTAATAAACTAAAACCGTGCTTATCCATGATTTTGTCTGATTGTCAGCATGGCTTCACAAAAAATAAATCTGCAGCCACAAATTTATTAGAACTGACGTGCTCTATTTTTAAATCCTTTTCATTATATAAACAAACGGATGTTATCTATACTGACTTTTCGAAAGCTTTTGATAAGGTGGATCACAATTTACTTATTTACAAATTACGTCTTATTGGCTTCCCTAAAAGGTTGATTTGTTGGTTTCGGTCTTATCTCACAGGTCGTACTCAGACGTAGGTTGAATTCAATCTACTCGCGTTCAATTTCAGTTACATCTGGTGTTCCTCAGGGCAGTCAGGGCCCTTGGGGGCCCTTGTTATTTGTTTCATTTATTAATGGCCTTCCTAACTGTATTAGTAATTCGTCTGTTTTAATGTATGCCGACGATGTCAAACTGTTTTATTCGTTTTGCCCGACTAATGACGCTTGTGCCCTTCAATTTGATTTGAATGCTTTTCAGTTGTGGTGCTTTACTAATGGAATGTCTTTGAATTTAAAAAAGTCCAAAAAAATGTCATTCTCTTGGTCTGTTATATTCCCATCCAATTATTATTTTGGCAACCATTTATTAGAAAATGTGTCGTCTTTTAATGACCTTGGGTTATTTTTGATCCCCGTTTGAGATTCAACTTATATTTGGATAAATCAGCTAACAAAGCCAAATCGCTCTTGGGGTTCATGAAGCGTTGGTCTAATGAGTTTTGTGACCCATATATTACGAAACGTTTATATACATCGCTAGTTAGAGTATTGTTGTATTGTCTGGTCACCATTTTATAAGTGCCATATTGATCTCATTGAATCCGTCGAACGTAACCTTTTATCAGTTGCTTTACAAGGCCTAGGTTGGTATTCTCATCTCCACCTATCTCCTTATGTAAATAAATTGAAGCTGATTGATTTACCTACTTTAGGGAAAAGACGTGAGCTACTAGGTATATTGTTTATGGTTAAATTAATAAGAGGAGATATTTATTCTTCAGTTTTGCTTGGACAATTAGATTTTAATGTACCTGTAAGATTCACTAGACACTACGTTTCGCGAAAGCTGTTGCATTGTTCTACTAACTATCAGCGTAATAACCCGCTTCGAGTGCTTTGTAAACTTTTTAATGATAATTTTCCCAAATTTGATATTTCAGTTAATTCTTTAAATTTTATAAAAAGTTCTATACTACGCGATTAGCTGCCAGATCATTGTACATTCATGATTATGCATTCATATTTCTTTAATTAAGTTTATTATATTTTTAAGTTTATTATAGTTTTTCACGAAAATTGACCCTTTGTAAGTCAAAAAAGTCTAAATTTTAATATGTTATGGTGAAACTTAACCCATAATAGTAATTTAAGATAAAAAGATTTACTGTACAAAATCTAGACCACCCACGCCTATTTTTAGATTTTACCTTTTATAAGGACTTTTACGAAAAGTTTAACTTTTTAGGTCACAAAAGTTTAAATTTTAATATGTTACGTTTAAATTTGATCCATAGAAATAATTTGATATAAAAAATAGCTGTACCAAATTTGGACGACGTGCACCTATTTTCAGATTCTGACCTATATAAGGATTTGCACGAGAATGTTTGCTTTTTAGGGCAAAAAACTTTGAGTTGTAATATTTTGTGACAAAAGTTGATCCCTAATAGTGGTTTGCTATAAAAATTATACCATCATTTTTGAGCCTCTTGGGCACAACCATTCTTACCGAAAATAGGCCTTTATTTGCAAAATCCAATCTAATATTTAATATACACTCCCATAATACTAAGTTCCTATAAAAACAGGGTATAATTTTATATTAAATTATATATGGCAAAAATAGGAATTCCGTTAGACAATGTGGTGCAGGGTATTTAAAAGCCGGCCTAGCCCAAACATAGTTTTTTATTCATAAATCAAGGAAAAAGCATTCGCGTCTAATATACGAAATAGCTAACCAGATTGCTTTAGTTATAAAATCATTACTGTGGTCAGAGAGAAAGAAAACGCGTGCTTGCCTAAAGCACGAATAGCAATGCCATTTTTTTAATAGCAAACGAATTGCAAATGCGTCTATTCATCTATGAAAATACGAACGCTCCCAAGGCATTTGTAATTTAATATTTCTCTTTGTCCTTAAAAAAAAAAAAAGGAAAGAAAGGATAAATGAAATTCACTTAAGATATAGAAAGAACTTTGTTTCGCAACTTCAACTACAAATATGGAGCCTCTACGTAATTCTGGTGTAGTCAACTGTTCAACTGACGCGTAAAACTTAATTGGAAGTAAAAAATTGGGTAAAGATATCTAAAAATGAAATGAATTTGATTCCTTTTACTGGCGATGGCTGTTACGCAAGTATTGCATTATAACAATGGTGACTTTATTAAATATGTTTAATACAGAGTAACAGAAAATAACAAAATGAACATAACAAATAATATTAAGGAGAAAACCACTGTAATGAGCTAAAAAAATAATGATTTTGACAATTCTTTGTTGAGATGAAAGGAAAAATCATAGCAAAATAATATATGAGGATGTCGTTCAACATGTGTTTAGGTTTTCAACTAATATTAAAAAATGACGACATTGTCCACGCAGAGGTAAACTAAAGATTACGCAATCCGGGCTTTAAGCCTGTGGGATTTTGGTGAAGCGATGACTTTAAGTGAAGTTTACAAAACTATTCTTGTTTTTGTCAGATTTAAAATAATCCCACGAAATTTAGTGATATCGAAAGTGTCAGGATTTTCCCTCAAGCCGGAATTTCCATCAAGATATAGCGTTGTGCTTAATTTAGAGCATTGCTAATTGGTTGGTGGCAAAATTCTTCTGCAGGTTAGTATCTACAAGGAATTTTACTTGCCACGTCAAGGCTGATAGCTCTCGTGGGATATAAAAGAAATACTTTTAATACCCTTCATCAGTTAGTTGCGGAATGGAAAGTGATTACGGTAGTGGGCGATAAAGTGCGTTTAAAACACAACATTTGATACGAATTCAAGCAAGGAATCGACGGTTGCTTGTAAAAACTTATGTGACACATTGGAAGACGACCTGCTCAAGATGGTTTGACAAATTTCTTTCCGGATATTTCACTCTTAAAGAAGTTGATCGACGTTAGCGATGAGTAGCATTTTGCGCCCGAGATTGGAGACCACTTAACCAAAGGAAATCGGTATCCACTACTGTACTGCTCAAGAAAATATTGAGCGTAAACTCAAATGTTTTATTTAAAATATGACAGAACTTTCTCGTCGACCTAATATTTAAATGTTTAAATTCTTTAAGAATTTTTTAAAATTATTTAGCAAAACTAAAAGTCCTTTTCCTTTCGCATTTCATTTTAAGTTCAATACGTAGCTGTTTCGGGATATTCTAAAATTCACATACCATCTATCTTTGACGTGATTTTCTAGGAGACCTTTAAAATACCCACGTTTGGTTTCATGTACTTGTAATGCAAACGTGAAAATTTCCGAGATTACAGATCAAACACAAATCAAAGAACTCAGATTTGATGAATATGCTCAATTGGCTTTTGGCAAAAAACTGCCAAGAGCCAATAGTACAAGAATATGCATTTCAAATAACATGTTCTATGATAATAGTTTATGGTTTATTATAAGCCACTGTAGCACTTGTTTTTGTTTCAATTCTTTTAAGTTTATTGCTTTTTTTAATTTTATAAATGTATGTTAAGTAGTTATTCGTTCTTTTTACTCCTTTAAACTAATTCAACTTTTGAGTTGTGTTTTCAGCAAATATCTGGACTTGGGCTCACATTTCCATTCACTGTGGATAATTGTATGGCTTATGGTAAAATATCTTCCTTTCGCAACGGTTCTAACGATGTTTATATCCATCACCGAAGGATCAGAGGTATATTTGTTTTGTCCAACTGTTTGCAACGCCTAGAAGAAAGCTTCAAAACCATGCAAAGTATATATATGCTTAATCACTATCAAATGATGAATAGATTTAAGCATGTTCGTTTGTCCGCGCGTCTGGATATATTCCCCTGGCCGCAAAACACACAACAACCACATACATTAAAGTCTTTAAATTTGGTAGACCCATTGGAAGTTCTTGCAGGTTTACAGCATCACGTAAGCTGAGAACACCTCTGTTATTCAAAAGGAATGCAAAATTGGTCTTTTGCTTAGTACTCATAAATTATAGTAAATAAATTTACAAAAATTTGAACTCATATTCTATAGGCGATCTGTAGCAGTTTTGTACGAATTTTGTACCACGCCTACCAGCTATTATATTATATCAAAATTTTTATGTTTTTTCAACGCCTTTACAATGCGCAGAAACAAGCTTCAAAAACCCCATAAAGTATATAAATTCTTGGCACATTTCAAAATTTGGAATGCACCTAAACATGTCCGCCTGTTAGTCTACCCATTCGTCTGTTCGCCCAACTTTGTAGTATTTGTGGTGGATATTCCCCTATTAACGAAAATGAATTGATTTGCGTGCGTATTCTGGTTATCATATACGTAGTAAACACGATAAACCAAAATGCATTAAAACTGCTTTTTTATTCTTATTCCCCGAATATTCGTGATTATGGCTACTTTTCAGTAAATATTTACGCTCAAGTTTACCATTGTATCACAACTTCGAACTGATTTCTTTAGTCGTCGAACTGAAGAAAGTGGAGTCAAAGAAAAATATTTGCCCTTTATTTGGTAAATTAATATTAATTATATGCAAAGCAATTGTGCATTTGACGGGCATAGCAAACTTAGTAAAGAAAAATTGCACAAAGGTATTTTTTTATTGCTAATATAAAGTAAACCCCGTAAGAAAAGAAACTGGCTAGAATACGGGGAGAAAAATCTCTCTTCAAATGTCTTGCTTCACAAGTCTTCCTTGTCAATAAACAAAAAAACGAAAAAAAAGAACCAATGAAAAATAAAATGATTAATGGCTAATGATCACGATTGTCGTTCAGGTGTGAAATTTGCTCCCGTTTGAAATGAGAAAAGGAAAAAAAAGCGCATAAGGAAAAAGGCAAGTGAACGCGTGTGCATGTGTATGTGTGTGCATTACCTTTATCTATAAATCTATAAGATATATATGATTTGCATGTATGTACATGTGCGTATCTAAGTGCAGGTAACCCTCCTACAACGCGGTCAATAGGTTCCTGAAAAATTCCGCCTTATAGGAAATCTCGTTGTAAGAGACTTAGATCCAGTGCAAAAAGGGGGGATACGTTCCTAAGTGAAAAAAAAAGTTTTTATTTAAGATATTTTTCTATTTATTCATTCATCATAACAACATAAGTTAATACCAATTCATTTATTTAACCAGCGCAAAATAAAATAAAATCTGGAAAAACAAGTAAAAACTGAATTTCAAATCTGCTTAACATTAAATTAAACCAAAATTGAAATCACAACCTTCTACAAATCTCTCTCCTCGGCATCACTTTTTATAATTTGAGTGTGTTTCAAACGTTTTGCTCATATTCGTCCTAATTCAAATTCCGAGCTTGATCCATTGTCAGACTGATCCTGTTCAGCGATTACTGGTTTTTGAAAAGTCTTTTATTGAAGTCTGTTTTCCCTTATTTTGAAAATCTTTATAGATTTTCTGATAGGCGGATAAATTATTTTTAAGATTTCTTTTGAACATTTCTGCTCTATTCCTTAGAGGATCGTTTTCCAAAACGTACTCTTCCAACTTCTTCGCCAGATTTAAAATTTTCTCCACAGTTTTTAGTGAAAAGCATTGGAAAGATCGTCAGAGCTATCTTCAATAGATAATGCTTCATTTGTCATGGCCACTAAATCTGTTTCATTTATTTCGTCGTCCGCAACTAATTCCCGAATATCATCCACAGTAATTTCGTCAAATCCATCGCTCCTTCTTACGTTCGCCAGCCTCACTACGTTTCTATATTCATCCTCTAATAGATTAGCAACAGTTTCCTGAACTCCTGCCTCCGGCAATAGTGCTTTCCAACAAGCTGTCAGTGTTGATTGACAAATTTCTTTAAGTGACGTCCCAACGATTTCAACACAATTTAAAATTGAGAACTGTTTCCAGACTTCCTTGACCGTTATATTTGATGATTCCATCTTCTCTAATATTAGCTCGAATGTTTTGCGTATGTAGTATGCTTTAAAAATTGCTATTATTCCTTGATCTAAGGGTTGTAATAATGATGTTGTGTTAGGTGGTAAAAATTCAAATTGAATATTACGATGACATAAATCAGTTGCATGAGTTGCACACATTGTCTAAAAGCAGTAAAACTTTCAATGCAAAGTTCTTTTTTTAGAAATAATTTTCTACGTCCAGAGCAAAGCAAGGATAAAACCAATCATTAAATAAACTGACAGTAATCCATGCTTTCTTGTTCGCTCTCCAATACACCGGAGGATTGTTTTTGTTGCATCCTTTCATAGATCGTGGATTTGATGATCGGTTAATAAACATTGGCGTGATCATGAAATCGCCAGACACATTACTGCAAGATAACAATGTTATCCGGTCCTTAGAAATCTTAAAGCCAGGAGCTGGTTTTCGTTTTTCGAAATAAAAGTTTTAGGCGGCATTTTTTTCAGTCTTTAATAATTTTTGCAAACTCTTCTGAATATTTATCCGCTTCATCAGCATCTGCGGATGCTTTTGCACCCTGTATTTTCAAACTGTGTAATGCATGTCGTCTTTTGAACTTTTCAAATCATCCTTTGCTAGCCACGAATTGGTGGCTGTCTTCATCGGTTGATGGTTGTCCTGTTTCCTTTATATAGTTGAATATTTTTAATGCTTTCTGCTTAACTAGATTTCTAACTAAGGGCAATCGCTTTTTCGTCATATCTTCTACCCACACGTTAGCGATTGTTCCATTTTTCCATTATCTTTGCTCTTGGACTAGAAATGATTTTTGCGAGATACCGAACATCTAATTTTCTCTTCGTTTCGTTTTATTGTTCTTATTGCTGATTCATTTAAAATGTGTAGCAATATCAGCGACCCTCTCTTGATTTTGAAGTCGATCCAAAATTTGAATTTTGGTTTCAATAGTGATAAATTTTCGTTTTAACGACGTACGTTTCTTTTCTTTTGACATTTTTAGGGCTTAAATTACAATTTGATTATTTTAAACTATAAAAAATTTAAAAGAAACTTACTGATTATGAAATGTATTCACCTTGATTTTTACAAAATAAACTTGTAAGACAAAAAATACAAGCATATAAATCACTCTCTCTTTAAAGTTCCTGAAATATTTCTATGAAAACTCTTTAACAAAATATAATACAAAAAATTGTTTCACAAACGTTTTAAAACTTGGTGATGTGATTCTCACGACTTCTTCACTGCAAATGACGAGACAAACATAAATTTCCAAAAACTCTTTTAAAATTTAAATTTCAGGAAAACCCCTCTTTTAAAAAAAAAATGTGTGTGTAAATGTAAATGAAAAAATTGCGTTGCAACTTTACCGTCAATTAAATTCTAGCCATGCTATAAAGAGACAATACACATGCAGATAGGCGATCTTTCTTATAAAATTAAAATGTGTAGTGTAAAAATCAAAGGGATAAAAAGGGAGGGCTAGATCTCACAATGTGTTAAATAAGTATTATGCAAAATTAAAGTTTTTTAGAGTATTATTTAAAAAAAATTCTTGAAAATCGCGATTTAGGAGTAACGTAATTTTTCCGCATTTTGCGACATTTTGCGAACCGCGTTGTAGCGAAGTCGCGTTATAGAAGACCGCGTTATATAAGACCGCGTTATATGGGGGTTACCTGTGTATATAAAAAGTTTAGAATTTTAAAAATAATAGAATTTTATGTAAGTATTTTCATGCAATATCAAAAGCATGCCCTCATGTACAACTCCCTTTCTCTGGCGCATATTTACTGAACAAGTATATGCGTGTATGTATAGCTTATTTATAGAAGTAGAAACAAGAACACATTCCAACTCTCTTACAACAACAATCTTGCAACTAACATTAGCTACATTTTGACCTCTTGAGAGATTTACGTTTTCACTTCGATCTACAAAGTCTCACATACATGTTATGTATAGATGACTGTAGATATGCATATATAATATGTATAATCTTATATAACATTTTTAACAAACACATGTAGGGATTTGATACTTTAATGCTCATGCATAAATACTGATTTGTATATACGGACATTATGTACTGCTTTGCAGTCCACTCGTTGTTTTTGTTGCTTTATGTCATATACGATTTTGAAAATGTTCTTTGAATCTAGCATAAATAACAGACACATTCATTTACTTAGCCAACGTAAAGTCACATTACACATTCATATATAGCTGTTTTTTCGGTCACATATAGTAGCCGAGGATCGTAACGACTAATAAATCGGTTTTCTGTTCAAGCGAAATTGTAAGTTAAAAACAATAAAATAGAGCAAATACTATATATATGCATCAAACCCAAGACACATTTCTAAGATCCAGTGATTTGCTATGATAATGATAGATTTCAGTTCGAACGGCTTTAGCTTCATGGAACACGTAAGGAATTATACAATTTAACCGGCTCCGTTAAAATTTAGCGCTTTTTATGACACTAAGTGAACAAAATTGAAAGTTCAATGATTCTAAGAAATTATAGCACTGTATTGTCACTTAAAAAATAATTACATTTATGACAATGTGTCTAAAGAACATACCGACATTTGTTTTTGACATTCGCAGTGAATTGCGGTGTGCGGTATGCAGTGAATTGAAAGATCACAACATTTAAGACAAAGGAATTTAAATGTTTGAAATTATTTGACAATCAACTGAATCGCTATTAGATACTTTAATAAAGATTTAAATGAATTATTTAAATTCAACCATAAGCCTTGTTTTTGTTTCATCTTAAATACGATGCGCCTTTAAGTCTTTTAAGAACAATTCTGTGTTTTGTTATTAAGTCTTTCTTTTCGTTCTGAATTTTCCGTTAATACTTCTTATAATGTCTGGGAATATTTAAAGGATCTCTGCTTTGTGTGCAAGTACGCGCAAAATCCAGATTCTTGAGAAATGAAATGCTGTTTAAGCAACAACCTTATGTAAGATTTGTAATCTGGGCTTACGCGAGATGAAACTCTTCTTTGGGAGAACAATACAAACAAAACTGAAGAAAAATATTAACTTGAAGCCGAATATTTGTCTAACTTCTAGTTCGGTTTTTTCAAATACAAGCACCAATTTCAATCCTGTACACTACTATGCCATGGGTCAAACCTACACATTTTTTTTTATTTAGTAGAACATTATTATGTATTATTGCTATTCTTTTTGAATTTTGCATTTCCCAGATTTTTTATCTGAAAATTCACCCACACCATGTTATGGCTTTCATCAAAGGGTATTGAGAACTCACAGCTATAATGAATTTGTTTTTTTTATATCTTTCGCCCCGAATATTGTTATCAAAATTATATTGGTATCTGCTGTGCGTGTAGTTAATTATTAGCATTAGTGTCCCATTTCATTTTTACGGCGGCCACACGTTATTCGAAGACCACATCGGACCCTTTTCGTATCGACCCTTTTGGGAGGGATCTTTGCAATAATACTTAGGTAACATTATTACACAAGATGAGACGTTTTGTGTTGTTATGCTTGTTCGCAAGACGGTCAATTTTCTTTCAAAATAATCAATTTATTTTTGAAATCGTTTTTCGTACTTTTCACACTCTATTATTATTATATAAAAGTATTTTGGTGTGAAGGTTTTGAAGGTTTGAAGGTTTGGTCTGAAGTATCGGTGTTCAGGACTTTTGCTGTAAAGGTTTATTTGAAAGAGGAGTTTTTAATTGGAAGGTCTTTCGGTGTGAAGGATTGGTGTGAAAGCTTTTCGGTGTTCAACGTTTGATGGCGAGGATTTTTAGTACGACGGTTTGATGTGAAGGTTATTTGATGGGAAAGTTTAGTGCGAAAGTTTTATGGTGTGAAGATTTATTAGTCTGAAGATTTTGGAGGTTTAGTGTAAGAGGTTATATGAAGGCCTTTGGGTGTGAATGTTTGGTGCGAAGGACTTTTGGTGTGAAGGCTGACTGTGAAGGTTTTTTTGCTCTGATTGTTTGGTCTGAAGGTTCGATGTTAAGGATTCTTGGTAGGAGGGTTTATGTAATTCTTTTTTTGTGATGGTTCGGTAGGAAGGTTTTTGTTATGAAAAAATTTTATGCAGATAAACACCAAGAAGGTAAAGGCAAAATAATTACAGTAGATATAATGTTTTTTTACAAAAAGTTAAAATCAATTAACTTATAACTTTTGCAAAAAAAAAAGAAAAAGACTTTTAGCGAAAAAGGAGATAACACTACCCCAGCGGTAAAATTCTATTTTCGTATTCTTCTTCAGATTGATTATCTTTAATCGACGTTATTCAAAAATGGGCTGTAGCGCATTTGCGAAAGACATCTTATAAATATATTCCGCAGAAATTTTTGAACAATGTTTGTTTTGTTTTAAAACGAAAAAAATAAGCTGACGCCTCGATTCGCAATAGCGAATATGCATATTTAAGTGCAAGTGTAAGTATAAATCTGTAGATCAGTATTAGTTAAACCTTTTGGATTAATTATAATGAAAAATTCAAAAACCCACACGTAGCTAAGCTACGAAATTTTTGGGCACGTCCTACTTGCTTTTTATTAATAATTGTAGTTAAATATACTTCACCTTCTCGAAAAGTGAAGGTGCGAGGTCTTGAATAGTATTAAACATGAGACTAAACATAACGCGTGCGTAAATGTGTGTAGGTTTGAATGACAAAATAGTATTGGTAGATAGTGTATGTATATATATACATATAGCTACGATGAGATTGTCCCTACAAGTGTGTCTTCGATTTTTTCTTTACTACTATGCTTCAAATGCACTATGATGATAAATGATAAAAGCAAAAATTATTAACAAAAATAGGTTGACAAATTGTTGTAAGTTTCGCTTTTCCCCCATACATATTTGATATCCATATAAACGCATTACGAGTGCATATGACGATAAACAAAAGAGTGCAATAATTACAGCGTAACGCTAATTGATTTTGTTTGTAAATAGCTTTGCTTCAATGGAATGCATCCCCAGTAAAATTCATATTAAATTTCCTATTAATGTACGAAAAATTTTAAAATCCTTGTATTTTATACATAATATGAAAAAATTCTTAAATTTTATTTTCACACTTCTACGTTCACTTTGAAGTTCTCTTTATGTCATTAATGGCTTTCTTTAGTGAATATCAACGGCGTTATCACGGCGTTAGGGCAATTTAAATGTTGTTTCTGTTGTTTTTCTTCACCACAATATCTGTTATGTTTCATAAATTACATTATGGATATCATTGAACAAGTTTCTCCGCTATGATAATATGAAACCACAGGATAAGTGAATGTACTATAATATGCTGTGCTTACACAGAGTACTTTAACGATATTTTTGCTAATTTGCTTGCATTTTAGTAACATTTTACATTGAGTATATTCTTTTGCACAAATTGCGAAAAACTCAATTATAGTCACTATAATTACAAAGAACAGGGAATTAATAAGATTGGGATTGACAGCGTGCACTGAAGGATTTGTAAACTCCTTTTTCTTAACTTGCTATACACAACCTCAGTTTATTTCAAATAGTTCGCTTCTAGCAACGTTCGTCGTGATTCGACTCCTAATGAGTTTTTTGTATACGAGTATATCTTCAACAAAGGGTTCTTTTCTTTCCGACAAATTTCTTCTGCAAACACGTTGAATAATTACGAAGAATTTTCGCAAGCTGGATTGTATCAAAAACAAAAGTACCTGTCTGATACATTTTTAAAGAAGGAGCTGTTCACGACTCGTTTCGTTCTGCATGTCCGCCGGAGGGCAACAATTGACAACTAGAACAAAAAAAAAAAAATGTATTGGAAATCATCGGCAGGATATTAAAGACTTGTTAACAGTAATGTTAGTGGATCGGCTCAGCATATTTTGTTGGTTACCTTAAACATGGCTTGTGCCGCAAAACGGTTTGCGCCAACACTTTTGATTTGAGAAAAACATTCCATCTAACCTTAATGCCCGTCGTGTTTATAAATATAATTTTATTTTTATATGGACATAGTTTTCATATTTATTGACAAGATTTCATATTTGACCAAATTTTGACATAAAAATTAAAGGAACGCGACACTCTTCGGTCAGGATTGGTTTCGTGTAAACTTCTGTATAAATTATTCGATGAGCTTTATTAAGCATAATGAAGTTTGTGTTTGTGTAAATGTGCACACAAGATCTAAAGTAAATCTCTGATGTTTAAAAATCTCAGTAGAATTACAATATAATTTGAAAATGCGGCTAAATGACCGATTTCACACTGTCCTTGTAGATTCACACACGTCACAATCTCTTATAATCTGCAGATTAATGTATAATATGGATTGTGTGTGCACGCAACTAAAGTTATTTTGTACGCGAAAATTATAAATAATTCTGTTAAATACGAACTGCAAATTATAATCTTCTCAGTTACTGTGGACGTGTTTGTAACTAAAGCAAACCAAGAGGCGTTATTGACAATACTCAATTTTTTATCTTAATTTATGCAATCGTGGCAGTTCAATGGCAGACTCAGACTCAGAACCTTTTGCTTTTCAAGAGTATGAGCTTTCTAGTACGTATTATTTCGATGAAATGGTTTTGGTAGACAGAGGTGAATGCAATTGCTTAACACATCAAATTTTGAAAAAGGAATTCCACATTTTTCATGGCGAGTGTTAAGGTATTAAGAACTTTACGCCTAAACAGATTAAAGGCTTAAATAAATCTTTAGCGCTTTAAAGTTTTTGAAAACAATATAGATGTTTATAAATAAGCTTACCGTCGTGAAAATGCGCTGCGACAATATGCCGTAGAGTGATACGTATTAGTTTATGCACCACTCAATCAACTTAAGCGATCAAGGTCAACATGGCGTCCACTCTTTGGAAACTAAAAACCATTTTATTAGTGATTTGCTTCCAAGTGGTTAAAATAAAAGAATATTACAAAAAAGTCTTCAATCAGCTAAACGCTAAAATCTATATAACGAATTTTGTTTAGTGGAGGAACCTAACTAAGTAGATTATTTACGGATATATCCTTTCACCGACCGATCTGAAACATCCATATAACAACTGCCCATTATATTCAACCAATTTCATTGAAATGTGTGTGATGTACATGATGTCTCTCCGAAAATTTCAAAAAAAAAGTTTACTTACTAGAGTTATAGGAAGTCTGAATCAGTATCTAAAACCCCTCATGGATGGAATTAAATAATTAAAGGAGCGTTGGGAAAATAAATATTGTATTGAAGAATAAAATAGTCTGTTTCTATTACATCTACATCTACGTGGCCGTAGTGGACTATAGATCAATTTTAAAAACGAAAACAAGCACAGCTAATGGAAAAATGGTAAATTATTTTTCCCAACACAGCTAATTAGATATCAAGATGAAATTATTTTAAAGCAAGCAAGTGGCAATATAGGTAAAATTTTCTTTCCCCAAAAGAACTCGAAAAAAATCCACTTTAGGCAAGTTTCCAGGAAGATTATAAAAAGTAAAATGAAAGTAACCAAATTTACAATTCTGAACATCTGCCTATCATTCCTCTCCTTTTAATATGTTCTTTAGTTCATACAGAAACTAACATAAAAGCATTACTGATCCCAAGTTAGTTCACTGAATTTACTTGACAGTTTCGTCTACGCTATTACTACCCGAATGACTTCCGGTTTATACTTTTTAAAAAAACATCTTTCACAACAATGTTACTTTGAAAAATAAATAAAATCATAACAAACAAGCAAAATTACTATAGTGAGCTACGTCACAACGTTAAATATCCTACGCCACTTCGCTTAACAAAGTTATTCCTATAACGACTTTTCAGGTTAAGGCGTCATATGGGAAGCGGTTCGTCCTTGAGCCAAAACACTTCGGTACACCAAATTTCATTAAAAATTGCGACTGATAGGCTGAACATAAGAACTCTATACGGACAGGGGATACCCCAAAATTAGGTCGGTTTGGAAAATGATTCCTTTGGTATAACAAAAGGTAAATCTATCTCGGGTCCTTCTAGGTAGTGTACATATCGCAATAAACTCAATATTTAATATTTATTTACAGGCTACAATTATACATTTCAGCCGTACGTATAATAGGTCATTAAGCGAAACGTTTAAAGTTAAAGGCTTAAGTTACGTGTTTCAAGAAAAGATGATTACTCAAAAGCACAGAAAAATTTACAAAGTAAACAGTTTTCTAACATATTTTTGGCTTAAAATACGAATACGTGAACTTAAGTCTAAATATTAAACTATGAAATATCAATAAGAAAAACAGGCACATACTGTAAAGTATTATACATAGTATACAGTATCGTATGCTGTCAACCAGAAAAGCAAACAGAAACAGTAAAGTAAATAGCATAAGACATCTTATGCTTAAAGTATTTAAGCTTAACCAGTAGTGTATTTAAAATCCAATAAAGTCCAAGTAACTGTATGTATTATAATACATAACTACCTGCAAGGTACGGTCTACCGCACTGAGATTCGACCCACGACCACCGAGTTGGCAGTCTTATCCCCTAGTCTCTGCCGCCCTATACCACAAAAAAGATTACAAGAAATGGCAGAGATAAGGACGCAAGCCCTTGTAAAAATCAACGTCGTATCATATGTTTACAGAATAAATAATTCTTAGTAATTACCACGTAGTGAATTATTCCATTTCCAGTCCTTTCAGAGGCTAACAAAATTAAGGAACTACCTGCAATTGCAAAGAAATCAGCGGCAAAAATTTTCGGTATAGACATCGATCGCTTAAAGTAATCGAGAAAATGATCTTTAGCTTGAACTGGGAACATCTGTCAATTGCGACTTATACTTTAGAGCTTTCTGATTACCACTCCTTCAGATCGATGCAATCATATTTAGTAGATCAGCACCTTTGCAAATTTAAAGATGTGCGACGAGTATTTCAACTTAGAATAACCAAGGTTCTACCATGAGGACACCCATTACCTACCCGATGAGAGCAAAAATACCATAGGTAATGATTGGAAACAAGGATTTTTTCAACAAAGCGGAGTTTCATGAAAACACGCTCATTTTCAACTTGTACACCTAATAATATCAGAATGTCTTTGTTTGCGTTACATGTTTATATTTTATTATATTAATCTTATTTGATTTTTATGATTATTTGTTAATTTTTCTTTTTTTCACGAAGAAATGTATCTGATCAACGAGATTAACTGAAGTCATGTTATGAGACGTTAGCTCCCCTTTTAACAAAGATGTAAACTGAAAAAATTTAAACTATCTCATAACCCCTCTTCACTTCCCTAAATCATTAATGAACATCCGCAAAAATATGCAAGAAAAACTTTTATATGCTTAAAGCAATGGCGTTTAAACAAATCTTTAAGCAAGAAAATCTACGGTCTAATCGCTTAATTAATTTAAAAATTATTAATTTAGTATTTTTAGATTGTCACAATACCATCATTCCTATAGGCTCTGTAATCTCTGTAATGCTTTTGAAACAAAGTTAATTGCCTTTGGACTATGCGATTCGTTACCTCCAAAATACTTGGCCAACCCGTAGAAGTTAATTTTGAGAGCCTGCGGTAATATGATATTCTTAAGACTCGCGTACAGATCTACACGACATTGATATGCTGCAAAATTTAGCTTAGCCACCGAAACTTGCTGACTGCTATTCTAGATCAGTTTACGGAGAATTCATGAAATCTAGCCTGCCATAGGCTAGCTTTAATAAAACAAAAAAAGGACATTGTTAAGATTGCTAACAACGGATCGAAGGATCTCAAGAAGTCACATTTTCCCAAATCGAGGAAATCTGGGCTATAGTGGACAGAACGAGGAGAAATTCCTCAACGCTTATATAAGATATCACAATGTGATTATGTAAACTTAGCTACAACAAGTGCTGCCGTTGACAAAGCTAACCTAAAGCAATTTCCTGTGGCAGAAAGTTAATTATTACCAAATTATAAACCTTACTAATATAATGAATCGGACTCATAATTATAATCTATTTTAATAAAACTCATTTAGACTCTATGTTTGAAAATAAAAAACTAATGAAAAACGAAAATTTTTTGTATTTAATGAATAATTTATTCATTGTTTGTGTATTAAAACTAATTTAGAAAATTTATTTAACTGATTTTATACGCCGGCATAAATTTTGTTAACCGGACACTAATTATGATAAAACTTATGATATTAATAAAGGGAAACCGCAGTATTCTACTAGACGAATTAAATTATGGGAAAATAAATAAACGAGGCCATAATATGCATACAATAAAAAAAAAAAAAAAAAAAAAAAAAAAAAAAAACAGTTTAGTATAAAGCTACGCGCATTTAAATACCACCGAACAAAAATACTTCAATTTATTATGAGGTTTATGGTGGAAATATGTATGTAGCAACATAAATGCATCCAATGGAGTTGATTTAAAGGAATTCGTTTTGTAATAGTCTCATGGCATTATGGAATTGCTTACCTTTAACAAAAAATAACAAATATTTTCACCAATGCATCATATTTCCAAAAAGGCAGATACTAACTTAACGGTTTCTAAACAGGAAACATCTCCACAGTCGCTGCTAGAGGGATGTCAAGGTTTGGCTTTTTAATGAATGATAGAAAACCTCTAAAGCAACAGAACTGAAAAAATGTAAAAGCCACAGTACTTTCAAACATTTGTTGACATTCTGCGGGCAGACCAACATCAATTCTCAACCATTTAAATCAAAATCATTAAAATTTTATATTTCCCATTTTACATACAGCCATGGCCGTCTAAAAATATTTTGATTTTCAAGCCAAAAGTTATACAAATACTTGATTTAACGGTGTCTGCACCCTCTTTACTTTTCTGTAAAATAGCTAGCAAAAGCTTGTCGCTTGTTCACACATCAATTGTGAATAAAGGACTATGAACATGTCTGCCAAGACTTTGGCGAAAAAATATCAAAATCCACGTATTCTCTAATAATTAGCATAACTTTATCGGTAAAAAAAGAAACCATGTCCAGTTTATCTCAATTCACCGCCAAAGCAGCCAAAATAAGAAATCATATTCATGTATTCATATTCATGTTGCGCAAACATCCTCTAATTACTTTATACACTAGATTTTTATAATTTTTAAGAACAACCAAAGAGATTTAACATTTCTCTTACATGTATTACAGCATATGTATATATAGAACGTAAATGTAAATGAACAAACGCGATGGAACAAAAGAATATTTGCTCCTTTTTTATTAATATATTAAAAGCATATTACATTATCTTTTGCGGCTTTTTCTTTTTTTTCTGTTCGAGCAGATTCGAACGGCGTAGACACAAAAAGAGGAATCCGTGAAAATAGCAACAAACCTGAAAAAGGGTTCAACACAGTCTCCTCTTTTTTTATTTTTTTTTTTCCAAGAGTATTACCTATACTCGCGTACATGGAAAACAACCATATGCCACGTTAACGATATAGCTACAGCAGTTACGTTCTCCGCAAGTAAACCAACGAGCAAATATGCCCTTGCAAGCTTTTTAACACGTTCACTGCCATCGATAAATATGTTCGTATGTCAAACTAGTCCACCTATGAAAATGTTTCAATTTAATTTAATTTTATAAAAAAGGTGCGATATTTTAAATCAACATGATCGAGAAATCCTGCAAAATACCATTATTGATCAAAGTTATATGCATAGCATGAACACAAATTGAATAAATGACAAGACGCATTTGCGAAGCTATAATTTTGTGGACAATGCAACGATATCATTTCATCACTTTGTTTTCAAGCACTGCGTTAACCCTTGAGCGCAATAATAGATTCGAATTGCTTCGAGCTACGATCCGACTGCTTAAGTATTTTTAAGGGGCACAAACCATTGCACATATTTCGGAAAAAAATGCGTTTTTTTATTGGGTTAATAGATGTTTTAAACCTTCTAGACTATTCGATAAAAATATCGTAAACACAATAAGAAATTTTTCGTTGAAATTTTAGATTTCTTGCGAAGCCAAGACTCAGACAAATAGTAACTATATGGAACAAACCTTGCTGGAAAGCTATAGATAATAGGATAACAATGTATTGTCAGTAAAATAAAGAAGATGTAGAAATTATTCTCATATATTGTGTGCTAACTATCTAAAAACTCATTCATGAGCAAATATACAATGAAAACGGATTCAAGGTCTCGGCACTCTACGATCCGCAAAGTTCATACAATATTATATTAAATATATAATCAATATATTGACAAGTATGTATATAATAGGTGCTTTCATGTATCCTGATCATTTTTTCAATCGAAAAGGGTACTGATTAAGAAAAATTGGCACAATATCAATCAAAATATTTTCCATTATTTTCTACAAATTTTGTTTATCTAGCAATATGGCGAAACCGTTTCGAAAAAACGATGCTGGTTACGATACGGGGAACGATCTAATCATCGACCCACTTTCGCGTGCCAGCCAAATCCCGTTGCATCGATTGCTCAGGCAAGTAGTAATCAGAAGGCGCTACGTCTCGTGAGTACGTCTCGTGAGTACACTGGGTTAGTCAAAATTTCCCATTCGAGTTGCAACAATGCACAGGGAGACAACTTTTGAAATGTGTTGTCATGTAAGAGCATGACTTTGCGCCTGTTAAACGCTATTGCTGGTTTTTATTTGCAACAATATGTCTTTCAATTTGTTCAGTTGATGTGAGTAGACATTTGCAGTAAGAGTTCATTCAGTTTTAGCAGTTCGTAATACGTTATATCTTGCTAATCCGACCATATGCACAAGAAAACTTTATGGCCATGAATATTCCGTTTCGGTATTGATATGGACTAATCCTCGACTTTTTGCGCTTGAGAATGTCATAGTAGATCCAGTTTTTATCGCCAGTCGCAATATGCTACAGAAAACTCTTCTTTTTTGCCTGGCAAGCAATGAAAGCGCGATGTTGAAACGGTTCGAAATAGCATTTTCACTCAATTCGTATGGTAGCTATTTTCCCTCCTTTTCCATCTTTCCCATGTAAATATCCAGAAATAATTGATTCAACAATTGCCAAGCTGTCCGGAAGTTCTTTAAGAGCTTGAGCTGGCGTCTCTTCCAATAAGTCTCGAAATACACTGACTTCGAACTTTTTTGGGCCTCCAGGCCGTTCTTTGTCATTGACATCAAAATCACCACTTTTGAAAACATTGATGGCGCAACATCACTATAAGCTTCTAGCTAGTATTTCATAGGCTTCGGTAGCAGATCTCTTCAAATCATACAAGAAAAGTAATAAATGCCGAAAAAGCAGTTTTGAAAATTCCTTGGTTAGCATCTTTATTCACTGAATAGCTCCATAATGCTGAATGAGAATTTGTTATTTTAAGTAGAAAAAGTTTAAAATCATCATATTTAACGATTGTGTTATTGATAATTCGCATTATTTTATCATTTTCACCAATAGATTTTACAGATCATAACACATGCAAGTACCAATATATACCACATCACTATATGACTCATCTATTGTTCTATCTCTGTAGGAATCGTATATCGTATTATTGATGTGCTTCCATTTTGCGGAATTGCATTTTTTAATTCCGAAAATTTGATCTGCTGCAGCAATTAAATTTAAGCAAAAGCTTTCAGCCCAATTGTGCTCTCGTTGTCAAGCACTAATGTACTCGTCGACCACGCATGCATATGCTGAAGTAAATTGAATCTTGAACAAACCATGCAAATAGCAATAGCATTAGCTGATGTTATCACTAAATTTTGTTTTCGCAACTAATACATTTAAGAAAAGTTTAATTATTTCGTTAAATTTTAATGTATATTAAATTTGTTTTGTACTAATTCAATTTCTATTTGAAAGCTTTCTTTGTTAAGAAATTCTCTCCGTATTTCTTTGTCTGGCATTTTTACTCTCTCTCTCTTAACGCATATATATATATATATATATATATATATATATATACATATTTTTTTTTTACTTTTACGAAGCTTCGTTGCCAACATATTTCCAGTCTCCCCTAATCTTTTCCAACTCAGTGCGCAAAATCCCTACATTATGATGAAAAAACAAAACAATATTAGCAATAAAAGCGATGTGTAAGGTTAAACAGTGCATTGTTTCCTTACATATCTCAACTGTTATTGCATTAAGAAGAGTTATGTTTATGGTATGAGAACGCACTTCATAGATGGAAACTTTAGTTTATATCTTTCAATCACGCTAAACTAATACATACTAATTTAGTTCTTGTACAAGAAAGAAAAATAAAAACTATTATTGCTTGGAAAGAATTGCAAATTTAGAAGCGTATGCTTTAAAGGAATTTTGAAATAATTAAAATCTAATTAAGAAATCTATATACAAGCCCATGCAATGTAATCTAGGAAATAGGTTTCTGCTACCTGGGTTATCAAAAGTGTACAGAGCGCACACAAAACCCTAGCACGGTATGCTTTCATAATCATAAACCAACAAATACATAATGCTGTGCACTGGTTCCCACCGTTCTCACTTCCTAGGTGGATCTAACTAGGGTTGTTTTTATTTGCAAGCATATGAAACTTTTTCTTTCCGTAACACTTTAAATATTTCAAGTTTATTAAATGCAAATGAAATGACGTTTCATTGGGTACAGGTATAATAGTTTTTAAAACATTCCCACATATTATAATATGGGCTCTAGATGATAATAAGCAGCGATGGTTTTGATGTAAGCAACTTCGCTTTGAGGTTTATTCTTACTGGCGCTTAAAACAAAAGGCCTAACACCAAAAACTCTTTGATAAAAAGCAGAAATTTGTTTTGGCAGATTTTGCGAATTCAATAGTAACAACAATTATTAAAAGAATTGCGTCCGGTCCTGACCTTAGCTACGTTATTTTCGGTAAATAATAAGCGAAAAAGCTAATGTACGATAACTACTTTCATTATAAATTGTTATCAAATAATTTAGAGACCTCCGCGCCTAACAATAAAAATGCATAAACAGAGATTACATTTATTATTATTTTCTTTTTAATTAAAGACCTTTTTCGGAGCGTGAGAACACATACTTATTATAGAAACATATACTTATTCTGTCTCTGAAATTATTTACGCTAAGCCGTTTAAAATAATTGATCTATGGTTATTGTAACCTATTATTTTGATTAACGACAAATGCTTCGTTTTTGGATTTCATTTGGATGGAAAAGACGTTATTATACTTTAACTTCAGTTTGATCTTTGCAGAAGTCAATCATTGTGATTATTCCTATCGTTAAAAAAAATTTTTTCTTTGGAATTTTTACAATGAAATTGTGCAAGTGCTTTTAATGATTCAAGATCTACCATTAACAAGCTTTTTCTTGCTTCTTAAAAAATTGATGCTGCAGGGTTTTTTTTTTTGATTTTAGACCTGAAGGGCTCAGCTTGGTATGCAATTTCTTATTGCATGGAAAGATTTTCGTAATAAACGCCACGCTTTTATCCCCAGTTTCTGAAAACTAACTTTCACCCCACACCACTTGTGGTACAGGGGGACTCATGTAACATCCAGAAGGATCTTCTTCTTATTATACCGATCGATTCAGAAAATGATTCTGAAGCTTGGTTGATCGTCTGTCTGTCTGTCTATTCGTCTGTTGTCTGTCCATGTATTCTTGTGTTCAACCTATAGGTCGCAATTTTTGAGATATTTTAAGGAAATATTGTCCTCTGACACACTTTGACGCATGGACGAATGCTATTGAAAATGGTTCGAATCGGCCCATTTTATCTACCACTCCCCATTTAAACCAAAATGTACCATTTTCAAAATTATTCGACGAAACTCGCTGCTATGAAAACTTTGGTTCGGTTAGGCCAATTTTTTGAACCCTCTCTCATATAACCGTTGCTACGAAAGCTGAATCTTTACATGGTAAAATGGTATAATTTTTTATATTTCATCGTAAAAATTACTTCATAACAATAAATTGACAAAGAAATCACCCTTACCGAATTTGAACCATATAGGTCTATTTTTTGGATATCACCGCATATACGGATTCTCAAGATAAACTTTGTATGCCAAAATTTTTTAATTATTATTGTTTTCCGATGAAAATTGGTTCAAGATAGTAATTTACCATAGAAATTGAATGAACCAAATTTGAACGGGATGGGTCTGCTTTTTGTATCCCACTCTATATAAGATATCTTAAAAATATTAAGTCCTTCAAAAAAAGGTTTAATTTTTAATATTTTATGATGAAAATTAGTCCCCAGTAGCAATTTAGCAAAAAAAAATTAACAGAAACGAATTTGAATCACATAGGCCCATTTTTTAGACAGCAATATATATAGCGGTTATCATGGAAAGAAAGCCGTTATATAGAGAGAAAGTCTAATTTGTAGTTTCTTACGACGGAAACTGAAAAATACAAAATTGCTAAAATTGGGTCACGCCATGTGCTGTCTTGGGATCCTACAATATGCGGACTTCCATGAAGACCATACCTTTTCCAGAAAATAGTGTATATTATTAGCGAAACGACGGAATAATTGTATTAGGCGTAGTGATGAAATATATCTAGTGGTCGGCCTTATCCGACTATAATGTCCTTGATTATTTTGTCTCCAAACATTATGAATCTTAAGAAAATTTACTTTAAATAACAAGTAATGAGTAAGAAAATTTTTCTTAGAAGTCCATTGGAATTTAAGAAGCGGTGGTCTTGTAAATTTGAATTGATGTATATATTGATGATGAGTATTGATGTCATAATGTCTAATGAAAAACAACTCTTTATGTTTGCATTCCGAGTTCTCGGATAGACTCTCACTTGTATTCTATTTCCATATATTAATCCCCTGCAATCGGTTAATCTACCAAACTTTAACAAGCGCAACTTGCCCTTGATGTAGCCTTTGCAGTGAAGTTAGCCAATGGTGCAACCTCGTCATCGGTTTGTCTTTCCTAAATTAATTTTAATATCCCATAACGAGCGTAGGGGGGAACTCTATCTCTACTAAATTACGGTGTTATCGTTTTAACTATGACATATATAACCTCTTTGATGTTTTTGGTTTGCGTAAAAACACGAATGATTTTTGTCATTTATTTCCCTCTTCTGATTCGATTAGCCGAAACGAAATATTAATAATCCACTCACTCATCACGGTACGAGTTAGACTACTTTTCATAAAATAATCATAAAATTTAAAAACTGAGTATATATGAATGAGCAACATAGATAATTACAAGTTTGCTGTTGTTGTTATAACGATAATGAAATTAATTCAAAATCAACTTTAAGGTGCAAAATAAGTAACTTTAAACCTTTTTGTTTACTGTAGTGGATGTTTCCTATTCGCAAAAAATGCCCTAAAGTCGGTCATAGTTGAACCAAAAAGCCACCCTGCGTTCAATCGTATAACGACTTTTCAAAATTAGACGTTATATGAGAAATGATTAAAAAAGTTGTCCGATACGTGCCCTTTTCAATAGCATTCGTCCCTGCGACGAAACATATCATTGTGCCGACTTTCATTAAAATATTTTAAAAACAAATTTTTTCAAGAAAAGGTACAGGCGCCCCTTGTTTAACCCGATACTGGTTAAGCACGGTTTCGATACAACACGGTCAAAACATTTAAAATGTTATAGCACGCTTTCGATATAACACGATCTCACCGAAACCGAACATATATTCCCCATTTTGCTTTTTTTTCTATAATAAATGTAACAACCAAAACGAAGCTTTAGAGACCCTATAAATTATATATATTCTTGATCAGCGTGAAAACATGAGTTGAATTAGGAATGTCTGTCCGGCTGAGCTTCTGTATACCTTTGTGTCAGTGTAATTTGTGTTGTTGGCACTCTCCTGGTGGCAAAAATGGAAATACAACTTCAAATTTGGTAGGAATTAGAAGTTTCTGCACGCAGGTTGGTATTGAAAATTGGCCAAATTGGTCAAAGCAGAAGCGCGCAGTGGAGCGTGCACTGAGTGCAGCTCAATTTTTGGATTTGCCTTTTATTTAGAAACTATTACAGTTAGAAGGCTGAAACTTTCCACATTTGCTTTACGAGACATTTTAGTCTCTAGGTCCAAAAATGAAACCAATCGGCTATGCCCACACACAGTTACGAGTAATTTTTTTAAGGTTTAATGGTTAGCTATAATAAGGCAAACAAGACAAAATGTTTAAAGCGACATTATACAAGATATATTCTCTGCCTAAAAATGGATTAATTTTAAAATGAATATAGTGGACACCGCGATTAATTTTTTCTTAATAATACCAGCGATATGGGTATCAAATAAAAGAACTTGGAGAATAGAATACGAAAAGCATAGTGGTGGGTATGCGAGATTCGGCATGCGCCGAATATAACTTTCTTACTTGTTTTTCAATTGCTTTCATTTTTATTTTGATAAGATCAGTTTCAATCTGCTTTGAGAAAAAAAAAAAGGGCAGCTGTAAGTTTTAATGAAAATTAATTTTATGATCGTCATTATTATTTTGGGAATACGTTTTTAATATTTGTATTTTTTATATATATGTATAATTTTTGTTATAAAAACTTCGAGCTAACTTAGTTTTTCATTTATTTACATGTTTGAAACGAAATTTACGCCTTCATAAAATATTGCATGGTAAAACTTAACTTCGGTATAACATTGGAGATATTGCCTTGATTGGTATTATTTTGAAGCCTCGCATAACACCACTTCGATATAACATGAAGTAGGTTTCAAGACAACGCGACGCATTTTTTATATTATACCTAAATTTACAATGGCTTATTCTATAGCGTATTTTACTTTAAATAACTAAATAAAAAAGTTTCATGTAACACGGTTTCGATACAACGTGGTAAAAATTAACCGTGTTATACGAGAGGTGCAAGTATTTGTAAAACGTCCCTAAATCTGGTGTTAAAATGCACGGAAGTAGTAGTAGTAACGCACACAAAATATTTTGCACAATTCGCTAATAATCAAATAGAGGCGTGGTGAAACAAAGCGTCACAAAGCATTGAATTTTTTTTATTTTTTTTTTTTTTTTGTTAGCCTGGTATACCGCTGTACGTCGAAATTTAGCCACGAAAACAAATAAATGTTCTCAAAATACGGTCCAAACTCTGATAAACAACACCGGATTTTTTGAATGTGGCAAAGACAACGAAAAAGTTATTAAAAAAAGGATCGATGGTCAGTATCTTTTTTTATCAACGGCCGTGATCTTTTAACTCCAGTTAAAATTTCATAAATTTCAAAAATAAGGCAAAGCTCAAAAAACATGCTATCGAAAGAAAACCCACTTAAATTTTCAAGTTTTAATTTTGAAGAAATTTCACTTTGGCTGCGAAGCCTGCACCTTGCAATTGTTTTAATGACTTTGAACGCTTCTATAGGCGTGGCGGGATTACGTTTAAAGTTTTGCTGTTTATAATCCATTGGCCTGCAAAATGCGTGTAACGCGGCTGCAGGTGTGCGTTTGATGTTTCATCATTTTTAGGCTTTTTAAAGATTGCGTAAACCATTTAAAAAAAAATATGAATGTCACAAGGTGATATCATCCCTTAATATCTACTTAAATACTACAACTACAAATTTGGCTCGTATCAGTGTTAGAGGTAAACGTAAGTAATCAATTATTTACTTTTGTGCTTTACTTCTGTGCTGATCATTGAAGAGGAAAAGTAATCTTTTATAGTTTTCGGCGAAGCAGATTGTGAAGAAAATATTCTGTCTATGTATAATCTGTTTTTATAACCCAGCAATAAAATAGCAGCGTCCGCAACTTCTGACAATCGTAATCGTCATGACAAGAACAAGAAAATTCGGCACTTCAATGTTATCTAGATTTCCTAGAAATCCATTTCTTAGCAAAACTGTTACTAGAGACGAAAAATGTATTCTTGCGATAATATAAAACCTTCCATCCAATAATATTCTAAAACAAACTTGTCAAGGAGACAACTTGAGATACATTTTGCTTCACAAACCGAGTTTTCTATAAAGTTTTCTTTAAATTTGAAAATAACTGATTACTTATAGGTTTTCCCTATAATATCATGCATGCATATGTGTTTTATCGTACGTACGAAATTATATGAAATGTGAAATATCGAATAGATTTTTCGATACACAAAAAGATTTAAGGAAAAAAAACTAAAGGAAATTTCAGTAACACTCTGTCTAAGCACATCAATCATTTTGAAAATCATACGCTTGACAATTTTTAGTTAGAAAAACAACAGATTCTTGTAAACTGATCTATCTTTACAGAACATTTTTTCATATTATCTTTGTATTTTTTTAATTTAGCTAAATTACATGAAGAGAAAATATCATCGAAAAGTATTTGTTAGTTTAAGGGAATGCTGTCTTGACAAAACTATTTAGAATCAAAAGTTTTTCGATTTCATACTAAAAACTTTAAACTCTTTTCATAAATTACAGAGCTTTCAGTACTATGCTATTGTCTCTTTTTTCTGTTTTTTCTTCTACTGTTCAACTTTTTTACATTCTCTATAATGCAATTGTATAGTCGGTAAGCCAACTGTAGTACAGCACAATAAACTAACAAGGATTAGTTACAAAAATTGTAAAGATGGTTTCACTTCTTCTTATTTTATCTGTTTTCAATTTTTTTTGTTTCCTTTCCTTTATTTTTTCATTTTAATATTTCCTTTTTAAATCGTTTTAAGACTTGCTTTTTTCATATATATGTATTTAGGTATTTTCTTTACGATTTGAGTGAACCGAGAACAGTGAGTTGAATAGCAAGAAAAATTGTCACAATGGTCGATGATTTATTAAAGTAGTTTTTTTCAAAAGTTAAACAACTTTCATAAGAACCATTTTTACACACTAGAGTAATAACTATGAAGTACGTTATATATAATAAGTGCTTGCATATATTTTGGTCATTTTGTCATTAGAAAACACATTTATTAAGAAAAATCGGTACAAAATATATGTTAATCAAAATATTTTCCACTTTTTTTTAAAGATGTTGTCCATCTTTCTAATAATATGGCGATGCCGCGTCGAAAGAACGATACTGGTTACGATACGGGGAACGATCCAATCATCGACCAGCTTTTTCGTGCCAGTCAGATCCCGTTGCATCGACCTGAACAAGGCGCTATGTCCCGTGAGTACACTGGGTGCGGAAATACTTCCCATTCGAGTTGGAACAATGCACAGAGGGACAACTCTTGAAATGTGCGACCGAGCGTTGTTATGTAAGAGCATGAGTTTGCGTCTGTTAAACGCTATTGCTGGTTTTGTTTGCAACAATATGTCGTTAATTTGTTCAGTTGACGTCGTAAGACATTTGCAGTAACAGTTTCATTTAATTCTGGCAACTCGCTATATTTTTTTTTTCTTAAATCGTCAAGCTTGAAATATTGCAATTTTGGTTTGCCTTTTTTGTAACTCCTATTTAATGCAAAGATTTTTTTTGAAATTGGCATTTATCAGGGTAATTATTGGCAAAGTCGCAATTTTTATGCTTTGTTTGGTGCTTCTTATTTTAGTCAGCCCTCTACTTAAATTTTTTTATTAAATTATAGACCAAAGGTTTCGATGCGACAGCAATGCAAACGGGCGAGTTTCTCAACGTACACATGAACATTATAAAGTGATTAAAAATTTTACATTAATTTGGCATATCAGGCACATAGCAGATACTTGTAAGAACTTTGATTAACTTTTCAACTTTGCAAGCTCATGTTGGTTTAATTAGCCAAAAAATAATAAAATAGTGTTTGGTTCCGATGTTTCGCGACTTTTTGGTCATCTTTTTCAGGATGTTATTATTATTTTTTCCAAACGGTAGTTATAATACATTTGTTCACTTTTAAGAAATTTATATGATATTTAAAATATTTCATTAAAATGGATTTGCTAGATATTGTATAATTCAATGTTAATAACAAGGGACGCCCCGCAAACATTTTAATTCTATTTGAAAAGCAAATCACATTATACGAGACAAAAGGCCATCTAGCTTGATTAGATTATGAACGCAACTTTAAATATGTATATTGCGATACACGGGAGATAAGTAGATTACATTTTTTTGAGTTATTGTTCAGGATTTAAAATCACTTGTTATTACGATTCATTGCAGGGAATTTTTAGTTAAACAATCAAGCAATAAATCTTCTTTCACCAGCAGACTCCCATTGAAGATCTATTTCTGTCCGGATGCAAAAGTCATAACTTTAAAATGCTCCAGTTCAAGCATTTTTCATAAACATTCGGTTTACTGTGCATGCCTGTTACAATACAAATACGACAGATGCAGATCATCACAACAGTTTATATAACCTTTATTTCCGGAAAATGCAAAAATGCTTCATAACAATAACAAGAGATATGTTGTTATAGTTTCCAAATTACTGAATAAAATACCGGAAACTATGGCAAAAAAAATAAACACTTTCTACCCACCCAATTACTGACAATTTTAAAAAATGTAAGTTTTTATAAATTTTTTTTACTATTTTCCTTACCATAAATGTGAAATCCGTTGCATGACGGTGGTTTAATTTCTATTTGTATATATTTACATTTTATTAAATAAAATTGAATCCGATTTGATATTTTGATTCGTTTGCTTCAGAAACGCAAAACGTTAGTTTTGTGACAAAAAATGAGATATATTACTATTGAGAATACCGTTGGGGAATCAAGATTAATTGGAACGCTTCCTAGCTGAACGTTTAGTATCCGACCAAATTGTGGTGCAGTTACAGACCAAAACTTTGCTTAGTGAAAACCAATCAAAATATGAATCTGGGCATGGTTGCTTAAAGTTTTAGAAAACTTCCGTCCGAGTATATAAAGGCAACTTGAAAGCATTGGCTATGATTGACTTTACCCCAACTTTTGATACAATAAATTTTAGTATTACTATTTGAAAAATTCAATATTGGTTTCAATTAATGTGTTAAAGTGAGTTTTTCTTGGTTGGAAATAACATAAATTTGTGCTGGTCCACCACAAAGGCCCATTTTATGATCGATTTTGTTTAGTGTACTGGTAAAGCTTTGGTCACGTTTTACAACATTCACTTATATGGCGATGATGTGTAGATCTACTTCTACAGTCCGCATGCACAGGTAAATAACTTGGCTCGTTAGATCAATATTGCTATTGATCAAATTGCGCTGTGGTCTGTTGTGAAGAACATTAAGTTAAATTCATTCAAAACTAAAATTTTTTTTATAACATCCTCCGAATTTGGAACTGACTCCTTCTGGGTTGTTACACTCTGTAGGCTGATAGCAGAATGTCATGTTGATTCACAGTAAGTTTCGCATAACATTTTAAAAGAACCTATGGTTTTCGTCGTATTTTCTTCCTGTTGAAACCAACTTAAAGTTGCTTAAATGTTGCATTATTCCGTTAACATCGTATAAAAGAAATCTTGATTGCCTCTTCAAAAAAATGAAATTCCAAATCGCGGTAAGTAAGTGGGTGAGATACGCTTCTAGTAAACGATATCATAATACCATATTCCTCAATCATTTTCCATACCATTTTACCAAATTAATTAAATATCGGCCACCGCCTCAAATCGTCTGCATATTTGACGAGGTTTGGGTAACTCTGTCTAAGCTCTGCTTTGGCGCGTTTATTCATAGTTTGTTTGACTTCACTGACTCACTGGGGACTGACCCACATGGGACTCTAGAAGTCGTGCCAAAGATTACACCTCTATCTGGTATGGCATTGTAGTGGAAGCCCATTTCCACGTTTCTTTGCATTGCTATGGTTATTTGAACTCGGTTTGAGCTTTGCTCCCTCATCCCCATGGAGTACCGTTTCTCTTCTAAAATGAAATAGGTCCCCCTCCGCTCAGTGAGAATCCAAAGTCCATACGCATTGTATTGACTGGTTCTTTCTTATTGCAGCTTCCTCTGCAGATTCTATCCCATATCGAGTTTCAGGGCGTATGCGACCTTATACAAAGTCCGACCGGAGGCTTTATTATTGTTCTTTCATTACTTATTTTTCTTCTTTATATACGGTACCGCAGGTACCAGGAGCCCCCGAAGAAATCTTCTAGCTTCCTCCTGTCAGCGAAAACGGCCAATTGCGAGATTTTCGTGATGGCTGTGGCTGGCCCAAATCGCGGTTAGAGCCTCGGGTCGGCGTAGAGTTGCATAGCAACCGGGTTTTTGACCCAAAGAAAGACAGAGATTTTAGATAGTGCCTCGCTCTCACCAGGGGAGAGATACGCTGATATAAGTATCTCCACTGGAACTCGAGGTTTTCCTCGGGGCACTGAGTGTGCGATTCCATACTCCGTGGGCCATCGGGCACCGTGGAGTTAAGCATGAATGGCTGGTATTGACGTAAAGCAGTGAATTAATATTTTCCTTTAAATCAACACTTATCAAAAATAATAGTTTTCACTTGTTCATTTAGTGAAAGAAAACAAATAAAAGCATTATAGTGGGCCACGGCCCGCCAATAAATACCACACATTACCTTACCGGCATTCATACCTCGACTCTTCAAAATAGGGCTTACTATTGGAAGCGGTCGAAAAAGTGGTCCGATCCGTACCATTTTCAATAGCGTTCGTCCTTGGGCCAAATCAAATCAGTGTAGCAAATTTTATAAAAATATCTCAAAAATGTAGGCTGCACAAAAAAAACATGGCTGAATCGATCCGTATAATAAGAGATGGAACTATCTCAAATCGATGAAGCTGAAACGCTGGAAATGGTTCGTGAAGTCAGAAAGGTGAGGGATTGCTTCGTCTTTTTTATATCAGGCAGAATTGATTTTCCCTTCAAAACTTACAACCAAAATTACTTCTGCTTTTCTATATTAGACGGCGTTAATTTCTCCTTAAATAGTTTAAATTCAAAATTACGACTTTTTGCTCACATCTACGATGACTTTTTCTTTTCATAGCGTTCTTTCAATTCGTACCAATACAATATACACTTAAAAGATCAGGGGAGTGGAGAAAAACTAATTAATATTCTGTAGGATATACACGTGATATAGACTAAATCAATGAATGATACTTGGTTTCTATAAAATGTGTCGGTTTTGACAGCAAGCAAATCGATCTTATATAATCATGTGCATTACTCTTAGCCGAATTGTAAGATAATTGAAACACATGTTACAAATTATTTCGACGAGCTGTAGATAATTTTAATGGTATCTATAGAGAGCTGGCGCTGTTAGTTAAGCAGCTTAGCACGTATATCAAGAATTATTTCATATACTTAACTTGAAGACCATACCGATCCATCAAAATGATAGCATTTGCAACAGGAAGTATGAGAACTAGTTGACATAATCTTGCTGATGCGGCTGATGATACGGTTGATGCCCGGAATTACTTGGTAAGCGCCATCTTCCGCCATCTAATAGAAAAGTTTTTGGTTGTCCAATTAATGCAAATTCTATTGGAAATCTTGCCAAGAAACAAAAGCGATAATGTTTAGGCAAAATTCGAAATAAAAACCCCTTTCAAATGTTATTCGAAACCGCTAACATTCACAAAAATCGGTTCTTGAAAATTGCGAGCTTGCTGCCTGCAATTACAGAAAGAAACGTAAATCAGATTCGGTTTTGCTATTCATTAGGGTTGCTTTACTTTATATACTATGACTATTCTGCTATACATCCTTGGGAATTGGGAGACTAAACTGCTTTTCTTTTCATCAATATATTTCTTTTATAAACTTGATTGTGTGATGTGGTTTAATATGGACGCCAACTTTAAACTGGCAAGAACTTCCCATGAGCAAATTACGCTAACGGCTGTTATTTTAGTTTGGGGGAAAAGGAATCCATTATTTTTATGTAAACTTCAAGACTTTATTTAACATGTTTCGGAATTCCAATTTAGGTCAAATATGCACCGCTTTGTTCTATAATTTGTTGCCATTTTAAAGGTAGCTTCATAAATTCTCTCTCATAGAAGTCTTGGTCCTTGTTAGCGAAAACTTTAATAATTGATTTTTACAATCTTCTCATGGTAATCGCTTGGTGCCAGCTCCGGACTATGTGATGGACGCATAAAAAGTTCCCAACCATGTTTCCGGAGTTTCTGCTGAGTCACTATACATGTGTGTCGCTTGGCGTTGTCCAGATGGAACACAATACCTCTCCTGTTGGCTAGTTCTGGCCCATCCCTAGCCTCAAACGGTTCAGTTATTGACAGTAGCGATCCGAATTTAGTATTTAGCCATATTATTCCAAATGATTGACATCCTATAACTCACAACTGGACGGACCAAACAAAAAACAACACGGGAACTTTTTTTAGTGTGACATGTCACCTTTCCAAAAAGCATAAATTTGATATTTGTTTGATTTATACTTTAGGGGATATTGATCACTACAGCTATCTACCGTAAAAATAATGGATTTCTAATAAAAAGTATTAGTATCAGTTAGAATAGAATCTCTCTATCGAATCTATCTAACGAATTTTGTGGATGAATAAGTAAGCTGCTTAACCACGAGATTTGCGTCTTATTCGGGCTACCAACATACTATGTTTTCAAATTTTGTTTTGCCTTTGCTTATTAATTTCCTCTAATTATGTTAGTAGTATATATATGGGGGAACGTCGACGCGAATTTTGGCCCGCAAGAAAAAGTCCTTTTTTTTTTTTGCTCTTCACAATTTTTGGGTGTTTTCGGAGAGTAGTATATATATGCGGGAACGTCGGCCGCACGCTTCCCCCGCTCCCGCCACATAACCCCACACTTATTAAGAAAGCACACCCACACACACACACACGCACACACACCACACAATTCCGACTACACATACCACATGAAAGTCTATCTTCCCACACAACACGGGTTATC
>KK500203.1:134427-155647 GCA_000688715.1 Glossina pallidipes | reverse complement strand
ACAAAAACACCAAAACAATTAAAAAATTGCAGACGTAAAGAAAGCACGCACTACTCAGAACACAAGTCGATTCTGAATGAAAAAAATTTTATGAACATCAGGAAGATTTGAAATAAAGAAATTGGGGAACAATGAAAATTTCGAAGGAATAATGTGAGTCTTATATTATCGTGTTTAGAATTTATATATAAATATTATATTTGCCATCAGCAATTATCGCGTTTGAAATCAAAATGATATTAGCAAATAGTAGTTCAAAGAAAACATTGTGCGCAAATTTATTCAAGAAAAAAAAAAACATATTCATAAGAAGTGTAAGCAAATTTTATGCACACAAACACAAAACAGGAACGATATAAGGAACAAACAAACTATGCAAAAATGCTTCTGATGCGCGAGTTATTAAGGTTTTCGTAATGTATATATGGATTTGCTTTTATAAATATGTCATAGGCGACCAGTTTTATATTTGCATTAGGTTAAAAGTGCCTTACCAATGATAAGCTGAACCAAATAGAAAACAGAGTTTACCAAGAATTATATCTAGCGGTAATAATCGAGACAGTTGTTCATCATTTTGTAATCTTTATGTGTGTTAAAAAATAGAAGAAGTTTGCTTATGTTAGATATGAATATGTATTATGTAGTTAAACGTATTTAGTGAAGTACATGTAGCTAGATATCTTTGATTAGATTATGTTTTATACTACCTGGAGGTAGGTTGCCGTAACAACTAAAGTGGACAAACCAAACCCTGTTGAATTTTTTTAATGTTTATTAAATTTAACAAACATGAACAATACGAGGGTTAGTAGAATAAATTGCCCTAACAGTTCTATAAATGAATAATTAAATATGTTTCAGTGGACGTAAGCTTAGTGTAAGGAGGGAAAAATTACATACTACTTTTTATTTCCATATTTACTAACATGAGAATAAGAAAATGAAAAGAATCGAATATTAAGTCGATCCATCCTTTGAACACCGAAAATGTTTCCACCTTCACTATAGTGATCTGCTGACTTTTAATTAATGGAGATAACTATCTGCATTCCCTTAGTGGAATGAATTACGACTAGTACTAGTCCTATATTAAACTAAGCTCTTTGTATTGCCTGGCACCAGCTATAATACAGTCAATTGAATTTATGTTTATGTTAATTCTTAAAAGTTTATTTTTTCCAATTTATTTTTAAGAACTCAGATACCGAGAATTAACCTTTAACAAGAGATGAAATTCAACAAAAAACTGACATGTGAGACCAAGAAAAACTTATCTATATATGACATTCAAAGAAAAACTTATGACAATAAAGGGCAAAAAGGTTGACATGTTTGAGTTTTGTAAACTTAAAAATTTAGAAGTTTATAAGCAGCCTACCCTTTATTCAAGAACTTACTTGCAGAAAAAATATTAGCATAAAAATATCACTTGATCAATATTCTATTCCTACGAGATCTTAATTTAAATAAACAAAACATTGGTGTTGAAGACAAAATTTTGCAAGTATTTTGTAAAGAAAGCTATTATACTAACTGAATCCTATTTAGAGCCTATTATAATGCTTAAATATACCTTACGAAACGGTATGTCACTTTATTGCACTGCTGCCTCTATTACGGACAAAATGTTGAATTAATATGACAGTTGAGTTAAAAAACATACCGCAAGTGAAACCAAAAAGGAAACTGTTTGGATAATCGTAGGAAAAAATAAGCAGATCTAAAAATACACACATGACAGGATTCGCCATATATCAGATACAGCATTTGTAGCTACGTTGTCCGTAGGTGTGTACTTAACTACACAATTGCACGTTCGAATGAATACATTTCCATTTATATGCAAGAGTACATGCGAGCGAATGCTGTCATGTGTGTATTTTTACACCTGCTTATGAATTTCACATGAAAATACCGCTTATCTTGATCACATGCCCTATTTGTGTTTCTATATATACGTACAAATATGTATATGTCTATTCCTCTTTTCTTTGTCAATTTTTAACATGAAGTCTTTAAAAAATTTTAAATGAGTGCAACGGTTTCGCAATGATTGTATACGGAACGTGTGATAAGTGGAAGATAGGATTCAAGACATACTCATAGCCGACCAATAGATAGACGTACAGACAAACTGACTGACTTAGAAAAGAATGGACGAAAACTGATGACGGTAAACGGACGGTGGTAACGTACAGAAGCTTAAGCATGTTGCACAAGTTATTAGGTTCATTTGTGCGTGTTAAACATGGTAGTATATATTGTTCTCTTGTTTTGTCAGTTGAATTGCTCAGGCAAGGAAAAAACACCTCCAGCTCTTGACATGGCAATTAACTGAAGTGGACGTGACATAAATACAACAATCTCAAAGAAAGCAATCCGTCGTAACCAAAAATGTTGATATTCTTTCACGTTCCCTTCTCTCTTTCACTCTCTCTCTCTTCCTCATTCCCAGTCCCATCCCTTCGTTCTTTCTTTCTTCCCTGCTTTCCTTTTCTCCGACTCTTCTGCGAATTGGAACTTTATTTTTTAACAATTTTTATGCATGGTAAATGTACATGATGTCATTATGTGCTTCTGTCCCATAAACAACATATAAAATATTTATACAATTTTTCATAAAATTTGTTTCGCAATTTGTTTTTCTTTCATAAAAATCTGTTTAGAAAAGTGTGGAAAAAGTAGTAAAGAGTTTTTCCTATATATGTGTTAGCATATATTTGAAACAACATTCAATTAATTCTTGTAAAAAGATTTTTAATCAAATATTTACTTGCAGAATGAAATTTCTTTTTCGGGAGATTCACGTAAAAATTTATTTTCATAAAAAACTTTTTGTTTTAAAAAAATTTATTTAAAAATAGTTTTCGTGAAACAGAAAAGAAAAATTCTCGTTAAGAGTTCCCAGCAGCGATGTTTCTGCCGTGATTCATTCGTCAGTGCCTTTACTAACAACATACGTCGAAAATACTTTTGGATTTCTCTGTAATAAACGAGGGTGAAACTACAGGCAGTTGACAACTGCATGAGTGTTTATACATTCCAGAATAGCCAGTGAAGCGTCGAGGTACTATAAAACTTCAACGTGCAATAAGTTTTGATTGCAAACAATCGCTGAGAAACAAAACATGCGGTTGATTGTTTTCAATGCTCATGCATAAATAATTATTGATTTATTACTTTTTATTTCACTTATTATTTTATAAAATTTGGAAAAGAAATAAACGGTTTGGGATGAATTTTGGATATTCATCGTGCCAGGGAAACTTATAAAAATTTAAGTGCGGGCTTATCAGTAACCTGAACGAAAACATCTTCGCGTTCAATTTTAATTGTGCTTGTAATTGTTTTCTATGTTAAAACAAATTCCAGTTGTTTGTTCTCCTAACTGGTACAATTATTTATGGGAACATTAAGCCAGCAAATCTAAAGTTTATCGGCACTCTCGGTGTGGCAGTCCCTGATTGCAGAATGAAGGCATTAAGATTCTTTTAAGATGTTTTATAAGTTATGTAACAAATAGCTTTACCTATTTTTTAGTTTTGATTCAATATTATTATCCGATAGATGAACGTCTGGCGTAAAATAAACAAAAAAACTTTATACGAGGGTTTTTCTTTTGTCTTCTAACTAACGACGTAGAACCAGATAAGTTAAGCAAAAGATAATGTTTATAAGGGATGAAAAAGTGAAAGTGTATGATAATAAAAAAATAATTGAAAAATTGAAAAATATATCTTAACCCAGTCACTTTTCTATGACCACACGTCAAAGCTTTCATTTTAAAGTGTGAGAAATTAGATTTGTTTCAAACGCCCTTTAAAAGCTTTTATGTATATAGTGACTTAAGTTTTATGAGATACCTCTGCAGCAGGTGCTATTTTCAATTTTTTATGCCACAGAGTCTATGTTTTGCAAAGTGCTGCCAGTCCGCTGAAATTAAAGGCCGTCCAAACCTATAGAGTACATTTCAGCCCAAGAGAAGTGAAAACTTTACAGTTAAGCAAGGCCGACTATTAAGTACTCTATATTTTTCTTCTTTTTTATTCGCCATGAACAGCGAAGATTATATCTTGCATCTATGTGGGAACCGGTGTGGCGCAAAATTTTGAACAATTAATGTTCTTGTCTCGATCGACATTTCATGAAAACCCTTACATGAGATAGCGCGCAAGAACGTTTATTATTTTCTTGCTAACATATCAGCGTTTTGACTTTTTGCAATATAAAAGCTTGCTGTTTATAATTTTAGGGGACGAGGTTCAAGAATTTAATTCCTTCGATTTAAGCTGATCATATCAGGTGATTATGCCAAAATACTATTACTTTCATTACTATACAACAGTGAGAGGCGTATAAATGCAAGGAAGGCTAGACTATAAAAATCCAGTCAATGTCGTAACGGTCCACGTCACCAACAACATTTTTGAAAAAGTACGATGTCAGCCAAAAACTATATCAAACTGTCATTCTACATGGTTGGTCTCCTGCTTCTCTAGGGGTTCCCGCAACGCAGACACGATTATGTTCTTCTGCCAGAGTAAATGTAGTAACAGTCATATGCTGATAATTAAAAAAATTACATGAAATTCAAAATTATTGAAGTATTTTGCATTTAGATTCCTAAGAATAGTCTAAAGTAATTTGCATTTAGATTCCTAAGAATAGTCTAAAGTAATTTGAGAGGTGATCAGTGCATAGAAATGGAATATATAAGTATTTTTAATAATTCCTAAAGCTGCTTGGCTGTTTCCGTCACGACTCTTTGTTTTTATATTTAGCAACATAAATTAGGCTAAAAGCAGTCGCTCATAAAATAATTACATAAAAGTTTTCATTGAGTTACCAAATGCCAAAGTATACACGGCGTGTTCATCCAATATAAAAATGACAGATTTATTTAAATTTTTAGCTACTTATGTACTAAATTATTAGCTTAAATTATACTATGCTGATGCCAGCAATTATTCTATACGGAGCGCCTGGCGTAGTGTTATGCTTTCAGCGAAAAGGCAATTCAACATTTTCGTGCGACTTATTTATTTATTTTTTTTTTATATTCTGTGAATGCTACGCACCCTACGCTACAATAGCTATAAAGAGCCCAAAGTACCTAATAAATCGTATTAGTTATAGTTGAATAAAGTATTTTCTCAGTTCGTTCTTTATTTCTAATGATAATACTTTTATGGCCTATAAAATACAAGAATTTGAGAGAAGGCTTTAATGGTTCTTTTACTATATACTACACTTTTATTTCAGTTAACATTCTTTTCTTTTACTCTATTTAAAGAAAATTGTCTGTTTTTATTATTTACATGCATATGTATGCTGACATCTAGTCAAAACAGAATGCGAATGCACATCTGATCCGACGACGCATTACAATTTTAAGAAGATTTATTTGTATCTATTGTGTATTCACTTTCCCAATTCTCTACTTTAAATATTTGCACTTCTAAAATAATTTGCCTTCCATCATCTATACGTCCTTGAGTTGCTTATATGTATTAATATTCCGACTTTTAATTCATAAATGTATTTTTAATACTTTCGAAATTAAAGAAAATCCTCAATATTGTTCATGTACTCCGTTGTAGAATTGTTTTTCCATAAAAAACTTAAACACGAACTAAATCTCTCATATGTATTTATAAGAAAAAATAAAAGGTTCTTTTTATAAACATTTACTGCAACACTTCAAAAACAAGTGAGGCCATTGCTTGACAGAAACATATGCCGTCAAGTAGAGTTAATAATCATTTTCAATTATTCAAAACGTGGAAACGCTATATTTGTATTCGCCATGAAAAGAAGTGCGCATATTCGTTTTGCTAAACCGGTTACAACACTCCGTCGTTCCACGTTTTCGCGTGCGCATTGTCGGTATGGTACATATTCACTCGATTGGACAACTTGGCGGAAACATTCAAAACACTTCAAGCATAGTTCCATATTGAATATGAAAAAACCTTTTTTCCTTTGTTGCGGCAGTAATTAATAAAAAAAAAACACAGAACTTCACAGTCGGGCAAGGCCGACCATAAATTCCCTACACCACACTGTCTAACACAATTTTATTTTTATCCAAAAATTATATCTTGTTTCTCTATAAAAGCATATTTTTCATGTGCGAATTTACATAATTACATAGGGCAGGATACAAAAATAGACGGAGATGGTCCAAATTTTTCAGAGTAGAGTTCAGTTTTGTATAAAGCTTTTTTATATTATTATGGGTCAATTTTTATCACTATATATTAAAACTTAGACTTTTCTGCTCTACAAAGGATAAATTTTCTTAAAAACCTTAGCGTAGGATCTAAAATATAGGCCGAGATGGTCCAAATTTGGTACACCTAATTTTTTTTTGTTAAATGACTATTATGATATAATTTTCGACGTGAAGCATTGAAAATTGTACCTTTTTGTCGTATGAACTTCATTTTTCGTTACATGAGAGGGAGGTCAAAGATTGCCCCAGCCGATCCAAAGTACTAGTTTAGAATGCGGAAATACTACTAGTTAGCCACTTTAGCCGAGAAATTTTGAAAACTTCATTTTTCGTTATATGAGAAGGAGGTCAAAGATTGCCCCACCCGATCCAAAGTACTAATTTAGCCTTTAACTTTAGCCGAGAAATTTTTAAAATTATAATTTTGTCCCACATAGCGACTTTCCAGAACAGGGCGTTATATGGGCAGTGGTCGAAAAAGTGGGCCGATCCGAACCATTTTCAACAGTGTTCGTCCTTGGGTCAAAATACATCACTGTACTAAATTTCATCTAAACATCTCAAAAATGACGACCCGTAGCTTGAACACAAATTTTGCATGGACAAACATCAGATGGACAGACGAACAGAAAGGTTTGGATAAATTCAGATTATCATTCTGAACTAATCGGTACAATAACAGGTGGGTCTATCTTAACTCCTTCTGCGTGTTACATACGACCGCACTAACTTACTAATAATGATTTCTATGTAAGCGCTACGGTAGGGGAGATAACCGAAACGGATTACAGTTTTGTTATTTAAGATTGAATTAAGGAAATTAATTATACCCTGCACCGAGTATCGAAGCGTAATCTTTGCTGTCCTAGAGCAACGGTGGTAAAAAATTCGATCGCAGCCGAATACAATTTTTCTTCTTCTCGCCGTCATGACTCGAACAGGTGACATAAATTAATTCCTTAAATAATTTCTCGGTCTTCAATAAACAATTCAATGCACTTATCTGGCGGATATAGAATAGAAAGAGAAAAGAGTCGTAAGTGAGAACATGATACCTATCATCCACACGCAAGACAATAAAAATTCTACCTTTGCTATACGGAAAAGTAATAACAGTTTGCTTTCACTTAACGAATCACCTGTTATTTATATAAGTGTATATAGCGTTTTGCAGCTCTGAATCTCTAAGCTTTAACTGTACAACAGTGCGGATGTGCATCCGTAAACAACACTACTGTCACCTTGCCGCTAAACAGTATGTGATAAAGTGCCATGAAATGAATTTTAAGAATTCTTAGGATCATTAAGTGCTGTCCGCTATTTATAACAATGGAATGTGCTTTGCATTATAACCGCTATTACACTTATATACCTGTCACCCTTACTGGCGGTGTAGTAAGTGTATAATTCCTTATAAAAAATTTTGATTCGAAGTGCATTCAAGCTGTTCAATTAATTCAAACGATTCCATTCCGTACAGTTTTTATATAATATTCTTAGGATGGATTACATGGAAGTAAAATTCTCGTCTGTACACCATACCTGCAAGGGCACTCCTCTCCGCGTTTTTGTAACAGATTGCACATTTCGACTTACTTTCCTTAAAAAACCAGCAGCTCTCTCGGCACCGAATTCTCGTTCTCAAAAATTATACTCCGTTTTCATATGAAGCCGTATTTTTGATGAGAGGCCTTACGTGCGAGCGGCTCCAAAACGTAAATTAAATTTTACAAAATTAATTTTCTTCTCAACGAACATGTTGTTCTTTACTTATTTTTGCCATAAGCTAGTAATAAGTTATTACATAAATGCTTAATTTGATAACAATCCTTATAGAAGGTGGGTTCTAACAACATTTTCATGGATCAATTGTCATCAGAAATTATTAAAAATCGCATGTTCTTTCATATACGGGCTTACTTTTTGCAAAAGTGGTTATGTGGCAGGGAGTTCAAAAAATTAGCTCATTTCATTAAAATTTTTCGAAACAGTTAACGCGTCGTAATATTATTCGCTAGCGATTTTTGCCGAGAAACTTTTCGTATAACGACTTTTTGAAAAGAAGGCTTTATATGGGGAGCGATCGGAAAAATTGTTCAATCATTTTCGAAATGTCGTCAAAATATCTCAAAAGTTGCGATCGTCGAACGCAAAAACACATGAACACACATCAGAAAGACAAACAAGCAAAAGTATAAGCAGATGAACAGACAGACAAACTGTAATCAATTTAGAAAATCACTTCGAATTGACTGAATTCAGAGAACGACTCTGAATTGATCCCTATAATAAGAGAAAATGAGATTTCAAAACTTTCTAGAAAATAGTGTTACTGGTCAGAAGAAAGTTAATATTCGTGTTGGCGAGGAATGTCTTGGGAAATCGCATTAAATTTTACAAGATTTTCAAGAGTGCTGTCTTGATTCATACCATGACTGCTTCATTTCAAAGTGTTATCTTTATGGTTTACGTTAAAGCGTATTTAGGTGAACAGAAACCGCGTTTAATGAAAATAATAATGTTCGCTTGGAGTCAAAAGGCAGTAAGTCGTGAAATAGTTAAAAAGTGTGTTGCGAGATTTCGTGCAAACAATTTTCATTTGAAGGTGATGAAATTCGTCCCTTTCCATTAAAATCATCGCTTTGCAGGGGCCTACACTTGTCTTCTTTCAATTGGAGCTTTCTCCCGCTTGAGTATCCGTAAGCTACCCGATAGATAACAAAATATCGTAGATGATGATGGTGAAATTTTATCAACAAATGAACAGGATTTATATGTATGGAATTTATTACGTAAGAGGTTCCAATGTCTTGTTTTTTTTAGTTTGGAATTTTAATTGCAAGTCAATTATTACGAAAAACAAATAAAAAAAAGGAAATTTCATATAATTTAGTTTTCAGTCTATTGCTGTTCGCACTGTCCACTGCCTTTCGGTTGGTTTTTGCGAATAATTCATTGTTACACAATTTCCACCCTGCTACCTTGGTAAGCTCATTCAGAAGGGCTTGTTGAGAAAAATGAAACTCACGAAGTCATGACGTACTCTGTCGCATTCTACTCTTGATAGCGATTGGATTGTTAAGAGAAATTTATTCTATCACATATTTAAATAGGAGTTGATACACTTTCCTTGTTGCATCCTGCTCTCTAAGCCATTTCATATAATAACGATATCAAGGGGATTGTTAAAAAAACGATATTCCTTCATTTTATAGCGGCCTGCTTTGAAAATTTTACTCTACGTCACTTTATTACGTTAATAACGAAATTGGGCATGATTACATTATTATATGGAAGTGTCTGAAATATCAATTGGAAATTTCCACGCTGACAAGGCAGCAAGTTAAACTATGGTCTGCAATTACTGGTTTGAAATACGTGGTATCACTAACACTGTACACACACGTGCTTCTTACATTTATTGACGCTCTTTGTTCCTCAAAAATTGCTATAATTTAATAATAATTTTTTAATTTGTTTTATTTTACGCTAAACAACTTGTAGTAAGTCGTGTGTTATTTAAAAGGTATTATAACGGTAAATTAAGGAAACTAATTGTCTCAGAACCCATTAAAACGAATTTTTATTGAATGCTTTATAAATTCATTTTCATCTAATAGTTTAACTCAGTGCTTTCTAAGTGAAAACATATGAAACAATTTTTTATATACCTAGTTTAATATACCTCGTATATCTAAAAGCCCGTTGTTACGAAAAAAAAATATTCCGCCTTTTTTTCCGCCGATTTAACATTATTAACCGTTATTGCAAATATTCGCAACTGTGGAAAAAACATCAATTACGTGGGACTCTTGTTTTTGTTGAGATATGATACTACGACTTGTTCGAGTAGCCACTGCATGCTGACTGAGCTAACGTGTCATCGCGGTTGTTTACTGAGGAAACACTTCAATATGATTCGATTTAGATATAAGGAGAGATATATGGTTGTCAAACGATCGACTTCAAAGTGTTGTGACCGAAACCTTTAGCTATTATTTGTCAAAGGCAAAGCAAGGCAAAATATTCTATATATACAGACTTTTAATAGTAATGAGCAGATTAAAGCTAAGATTATTTCATTAGGAATTTTTCAAAAATATTTTTTCTTACCGTCTGTCAAGATGTTATGATACGTGAAAACGTAACTTAGTATTAACGGATTAAAGTGTCAACACATTCAGCAACATATTGTGACAAGACATCGTTAAGAGAATCCAGACGTATTCTAGAGTTTTCTCTTTTTATAATTTTGTTGTTATAGCTTGCAACACTGACATTATATTTTTATAATATTTATTACAAATACAACCCTACGGAAGATCGGGTTATTTATCTCACGCATTGAGAAATGTTTGAGGCTTAGCATGACGTTCGACAGAAGAAAAAAAATGACAAAGAAGATAGCCAATCTCGGAGCACATGGAAAAACTTGTAAAAATCAGTGACGTTGTTCTTTTTTTAAGAATAATTGTGGAAAAGGTGCATAATAAATCATCATCACCGAATGCCGTGTGAAAGATTCAAAAATCCCACAAAATATATATATATATATATATACCTATATCACCAAGATAACCATCAAATTCTGAATCGATTTAAGCATGTCCGTCTATCCGTCTATCCGTCTGTGTAAAGATTTTGCTCCCGGCCGCAAAAATGAAGATATCAGTTATAAATCTGTACAAGAGTTTGAAAACGACCCAAGGTTTTGAAAGAACGCGCTTACATCGCCCACACGCCTATATAACCAAAATAATTATCATCATCGCTTTCCCTCTCTCATTCTCATTGGTCGTAAACTACAGCAGATACACGATATAAATTTCCGCAAAATTATTCCATAAAATAAAAATAGGATATCATTGGTGGGCGTAAAAAATTCGGTCACAACTGAATATAATTTTGTTACTAATTTTTATTATATAAACTTTTGTAATAATCCTTCCTGGCGAATAATAACGTATCCGTTTGGTTTTCGCGGTGGGACAATTGATTTTATAGGATTCATTAACCTACCTGTTACAAGTTTTTCAAAACGTTTTATTTTAAGAGAGACTTATGAACCGGTAAAAAGTAACGACGCATTTTTATTTTAGCTATAGCAGCTTTTATTATGAAATCAGGTCAGTCGAGTAGTTATGACCGTCGTAATTGCGCCATCAACACAACGACGTAGTAACGGCATTACTATACCAGTGAGACTGTGTGTGTTGCACGAATGCGCTGTAAGTGTCTGTGTTGGGAAGACTTGACCTAAAAATTGTGACCGCCATAATTACAAATTAAAACGTGGATTCTTCTGCTCCGTAAAGAATATTGCGCGAGCGTGTGTGAGGCATCGTCCCACCTGAGTGACGAAAATGTTTTTTATTTGCTCAATGGACTTTGAAAGTTTACTCTGCCTTTAATGTTACGCTTACAATTTAAAAAATTGTGATTCGTTTTTTTGGGGTACACCACTTTGCTTATGATCGCTTTGACTTCACTAATGTTTTATTTTCCGTGGACGAAGCTAGGTAAGGTCTTTCCTTTGAAAGCGTTTTTTTGTTGAGAAAATATTTGATAAAAGTTTGTCTTCGTAAGAAGTAGCAAATAACTGCAGTCTAATTTTACACCAAATACGCGAGCAATGTATCCGAGGTTTCCATAAAAGTTAGTGTTGTCCTTTAAAGCTTTTACTAGGTACTCCGTTAAGATGAAGAGAATTTTTTAAACTGAAAATTTTTAGAATTTTGCTTTATTTAACATATTTTCTTGAAGTCTGTAACATCCGCGTATATACGTGTAGGCGGTTTCGGTCGGCCGGCTTTTTTTTAGCTTTTTACAAGAAGTGTCTATACAGCCTAAGGATGGGATATGCTTCTGCAAGGGGGATACCTTGTGTTACGATAACTAGAAAAAATATTGACGTGAGAGATAAGACATTCAGTCTGCTTTGGAGCATGAGCAAAATGACCTGTCGCGTTAGAATCAAAAAGTCTTTTTCTTGGCAAGTAAATACGTTTCTAACTCTATAAGGAATACAAACAGATATTTGATGCCAACAAAAGCAATCAAAATTTAAAATTAAGTAAAAGTACATTAAAAACAGTAAAATATTGAAAACATAAATTAAAGTACATTAATAAGTAAAAGTACATAAAAGCAGTAAAGTATTGGAAAATAAATTAAAGTACATTAAGAGTAGCAAAATACATTTTGTTAAATTTAGTAGAATTTTTACATTGAAATTTATCGTTCTAAACATTAACGAAATCTATAATCATCATATAAATAACTATTGAAGAATGAGGTCGGAAATAACTCTACAAAAGGCGAATTGTGATTTGATGAACAAACTGTACTCTGAATGTAAAATATACGAAATGAAAGAATATATTAGAAAGCCAAGCAAAACCAAAGAAAAAATGCAACCGTGTAACGAGCCTCCACTATATATGTGCCTGAATTCGTAAGACGTATGCGTCATGTGAAAGAAACGAAAAGATACTCTGTTGCCAAATGAAAGGAGGCAGAGGAGAAGACATTGAACGTGATCTGTTATTTTCTTATATGTAAAGATGAGTTAATTTGTTTTTATTTCCTTCTTTTTATAGTATTGTTACAAATTTCCGCTGCTCGATACGGTCCGTATCACTAGATAGTGGATATTATTTTCAAGAGAAATGCACTTCAGAATTTTTTTATCTCTAAGTTTCTTTATTTACAATCTATTCTTTAAGGCTAGGATTATTTACATTTTACTTTGGCAATACTCTCAACTTTAGTATTCTTTTTTTGACTACAAATGTTCTCGTACAACTCAATGTTCCCTTACGAGTAAACTGCCTTGCGCAAATAGTCTACTTATATACATTTTTACAAGCATGTTACGATCACTTAACTTCATTGCTTCATTTTTAATCCGTTAACCTGCTTTTCTGCTAAACGTTTTCCTCGGCCGGCAGCTGCATGACGCGCCGCGCATGTGCACCTAGGTTTTTCCTTGTCTGTTTTCCTGCTCATCTTTTTCGTCAGAAGGCAGCTGCATGACGCGCCGCGAATATGTAGTAGGGAAATACGAAATACGAAATACGAAAATCAATTAGTTAGCATTAACTGGATTTGGGATTTTCGTAACAGTATGTATAATTTTATGATTAAGAGCTAACCTATGCAGACTTTCTAGTAAATTTTAAATTTTTTTCTATTGTGGAATTAATAAATGACAATAGCGTAACGTAAACATATAAAAACAAGTTGAGAGATGTCCTCTGAGTACAAGAAGAGAAAGTTTCGTGAGGATGGGGTAAGTAAGTGAGTGTGTGTGTGGGTGTAATCAGGGACGATGACCTAACAGATTAACTTGTGCATAGACACAAATCAACGGACCGGAGAACAATACCAACGGACAGTAGGACTGTTATGTGATATCACGCCGATCACGCCGTGATCCCGATAGGTTAAAGTTATTTATGAGTTATTTTTGTAAATGTAGCTGAGCTAGCTAAGCGGAACAACGTGTTGTCCTAGCTCTATATAATACAGTACAAGTCGCAAAAGTAACGAATGGTGAGTATTAAAAGTTTTCGTCCAACTCACGTACCATTTCTTTCTCGTAATTTTTGTCTCTCCTCTGAGCAAATTACCCTATATATTAACATCCTGCACAATTTTAGTTGACTTTCTTTGTGCATTTACGGCGACGTGTTCATGTAAAACAGTTAAGCGGGCCATTTATTATCAATGGCAATAATAATAGGTGTGTGTCATGTGTTTAGCATGAAACGAGAGCAAAACCTACGTCAATACATAGAATGGACCAGTGTTTGAAAATATATAGATGGTGGTTACTATGTAGAAATGTCAACTGTGAGAGATCTTAATATGCTCAGCCAAGCAACCGTGAACGTTGATAAACGAATAATAAAATGAAAATTCATGCAATGCCAACAACAATCAATATAAATGGCAACGAGTGTATATATTAATGATAATCGATAGCTGAACAAATAGGTGTGCATAAGCAAACATAAAAGTGTCAATACAGGAAATTTTACAAATGGACAAATAATACTCCAACTATCCACTAATGTGTAAATGGAAGCTAATTTTTGATTCAAAATTGATGCAAAACAAAATTGTGTGTCATTTAATTTTTTTGATTCTTCCCGCTATCGGTGTTTGCAGAAAATGGTTGTTCTGCTCTTTATTATGCTCCCAACTAAGACTTTTCCTCTTTACATGGAGAACATTGTTGCGTTTAATCTCTATTCTGCTAAAATAGTCCTTACCATTCTTTTATGTAATCAAGACAAGAGCATAATGCTTACGCAATAAGAAGAAAAAAAAACAATGACTAACCAAGATCAACAGAAAAATTTCAAAGTATAAAGGTATGTAGGTCAAGAAATGTGAAAAAAGAAAAAGTTGGGAAAATTAAATTTTGATTACAACTTAGCACAAGCAAAAGTGAAACGAAATATATTCCACAGACGCAAGCCAGCAGATATAAATAGTGAAGCAGGAAGTACGACAAAGAGACACGGTAAGTTCTTTGGTGGCGTTGCAAACGTTTTCGCAAATGAAAACACATTATAAAAGAATTAAAAAGAGAATTTAATTCCAAAATTAATTGACTATCTTTTGTTTGTTGCATAGTTACTATTCGTTTCGGGTTTGCGTAGAAAGTCCGTTTTCCTAGGGCCGGTTTACGGCTCTTGATGTCGAATGTGTCCTCGACTCAACCATATTTGTTTTGGGAGTTTATCTGAATCGGCTGCTGCTCAATCAAATGAAGGTTTTTAGACGGGATGAAAATTGCGTTGCATTAATAATATTATTAGTGGGTGAATAACAATATAAATACCAACAAGTGCAAAAAAAAAAGAAAAAAATAAACAAATAAGCAAACGAGAACCCAAATAAGTTATTATCAATTTACACAATTCCAAACCCCTTCAATTTTCCTTTCAATATATTCCAAAAATTCCTTTCTTTATATATCTATGTCACCAGAAGTGAAAAACATCATAATTATTTGCCCTATACAATATTTTGTGATTTCCGTCATTGACAGGGTTAGGTAGTCTTTATTTTCATTAATATTGTCAAATATGTGCATTGCGTAACAATAAAATACTGTACTTTCTCTTTAAATACGCTATTGGACACCAATTGTACGGTTGAATGAATTTTCCTTCGACACTAACAAAAATCGTACACATTGCCAACAGCTGTAAATTCGCTACTCGACGAGTGGACTCGCCGTCAACAGTCGTCAACCGACACCCGCTTTTATCATAGCAGAGATTTTAAGCCCAATGGCCGCCTAACGGTAGTAACGGAGAACCGCTAATTTACTTCTATTTACGTTTATTATGAGAAGGGACGCAATATGAAGAGAAGGTCTGGAGAAAGAATGTTTGTAAGTAGCTTGTATTAGAGCTAAGCATAAGGAGAGACCAAGGAATGTTTCGAAAGAAGAGCTAGTAAGATGTCAAGGAATTTTGACTTATCAACTATCAACAATAGTAACAGGACAGCCGATTCGCAGCCATTTGTGTACAAACAAAAATGTTGTTAATGGCGTCTTGATAGGATGCCATACCGTATCGAAAGTTAACAAAAGAGCAACATGTACGACAACAAAAGAACAATTGTGTTTTAGTATGAAATTCAAAACAAATGTCCAGCCTTATGATCAAAAGTTAATAAAATCAGAATAAAAGGTGTGAAAGACGTGCCTCTGTTGATGGACGTAGTGTTAAATTTTCAAAGGTAGTAACAATGGCATAACTGGTGTTAGAGATAACTACCGGTTTTAATTAAAATATAAGGAAAATATGTCTAAGAAAAAAAAGAAACAACACTGCTGGAGAAAGGTAGAAACAAGCAAATGAATTTTATAGCTAATTCGAATAATGTATGTACGCACGTAGTAGAACACGTTTATGAACTTTGTACCTTACATTTTTTTACGTAACTGGTGAGAAAATTCCATGTGTGTAATGTCTGAGAATAAGTTGTTCAAACCTGATAGATTCAGCTTTATACGGAGATAATTGTTGTTGAAGAGTATCAAATTGCGCAAAGAGGTGGATAAAAGCTAAAAAAAAGAGAATTAATCAAATTTACAAGCGTTGGTAGATCTGAGTAATGTTGTTGTATCCAGAAGTATATGCGCTTCTAATTAGATAATGAATGAGGCGATTTTGCATACTGTGAACATTCAATTACGGCGCGCTGTTAAAAGTCCAACTAATAACTTGTGTTGTGTATTTTTATTCGATTGTTATATACGTTTATATTTGATTATTCGAGCCTTTGGTTCTCTATACTTTAAGAAACTAGATAATCAGAAGCTTTATGGTAATGCATGCTATAAGTGGTATAAATTCTATAAAACACATTGAAAGTATGCCAATGCCTTTAAATTACATCGTGATTGCTCAAGACCTAAGATACAGTTTCTACTTGTTCTTCAACTGAATGTCAAAGAGGTTGTTGTGGTCAAGTACGGTGCTACCTGCTCTCTTTGAACAAAAGGCATTTCAGCTGTATTGGACTTTCTTAATCCAGCTATCGTTAATCAGAGAGATAAGTGCACTCAGAGTGAACATAAATCGGAGAGTAAGTTTACCATATTTCGAAGAAGACTGGCGGAATTTACCACGTCACAATTTAGGCCAAGGGGGAATATCCTCGTCAATATAGACGGACTGAGCTTATGGAATTCGTTGGTGGTAATTAATTTACCAACCAAGGTGCATCCGTTGGCCAAGTATGTACGCTTCGCAGATTATTTAGTAAATCTAACTTGGATCTCTTTTCATTTTGATCGAAGTACACTTCTTCTCTCATAATTCCCACAGGTTTTTTTTTTTGGTTCGTCTTTTCAGACTGTATTTCTCTAATCTTCTTTACCTTCTGCTTTGCATCATATTTTATAGGCTAGAGCGAAATCTTTCCTCTTCGCCAAATTAACATTTCTTTGCAAGGAAAATCTCCGATCTATTCTTCCTGAAAGATTGTCAACTAACAAGTGTCGGCGAACAGTTCGGGGTGATACAATATTTCCAATTTCATTGGAAATTGCACTAAACAACTTGAAAGGATCTCACTTTGCTAAAATTATAATGCGATTATCGGAAGCAGGAGAACTTTATTTAGCTGCTCCGCCTTTCAGCACTTTTTTTGGGGTATAAAGCACTCGTGACAAAGTTATGTAACCGACTAGTGATGTGGCAGTAAATGTATACCTTTTTCGCTGATTTCGAAGATTATGACGTAGTCATCCTCCTTCTTGGCCACAATTATGTGCTCGGCCTATCTAATATTACCGTAAATATTAATTCACATTGCATTTCGTTCTTAAGAAATATGATTTATCTACACAATCTACTTTTAAATATTACAAGACGCTCTACTTTTCACAACCTCAATGAAGACGCATGTATTTCACTGGCCAGCTTGAAAACCTACTAAAGCAAAATAAAAACCCTCAAGTTTTTCTTGCAAGAGTTAGCTCCGTGGAATTCTGGTAATTAATTTTAAACAGTTTTGCCACAAGTGAAAACGTTTTGTGAGCTTTGTGGTAGCTACCTTTTGCAATTTCTATGGCACAGAACTGGAAGATAGACCCCGCCCCTATTTTTTGTTCACATGTGTATATACTTATATATACTTATATACATGTGGAAGGATGCAGTATAAAAGACAAACAATGAACGGACATCGTACCTGTAACAGACGAATACAGAAACGGACCGTTTTTCACTATTTCTTTTATTTTCGTTTCCCATTATTGTATCAATTAATTTGTTTTATCATTTCAGCTGAGTTAGGCCAGGACTACAATAAATCAGTTCGTCTAACATTACAACTAAATCCAATACTCTGCAAAGACAGAGTGAACGCATCTGTATTTAAACGTTGCCCTTGAATTTTTCGTAGCTTAACATCGCTTCACGTCTCCATTAAGTCGTTAAAAATAAAATTCTTGATATACTCAACTTAACGATCTACAAGTGAAGAGTCGGAGAAAAAAACTTGGAAATTCAACAACTATTGCCGAATGTTTTTCCATTATTTATTATTTCTTCCCTTTCTTCATTTTTTTTACTTAATTTTCTTAACATTTGCTTTTACTTGTAAGGCAATCTCTTACCAAATAGCATTTCTTTTAATAGAATTCAAACACAGAGTGATATAAAGTTCAGTTGTTTCGGTTGTGTGTGTATATTTCGTATGCAATATTTTCCTATTTTTACAAACGTAAAATGCTAACATTACATGGAATGTACTGGTTACAGAAATATTTTCGCTTTTCTTTATGCTTAACCAGCCTTCCAAATAAACCGTTAGTGTTTTCAAAATCCCAAGTCATGCGAGCAGCGGTGTTATTGGTTTCCGAGTCCGAAATATTGCGTATGTTCTAGGTGTTTATATTATTTTATCCAAATATTTTTAATTTAATGAAATCTTTGTTGCGCCTTCGCGTTAGGGAAAAGCAAACATTACTTTTATAAGCCATACAAAGTATTATCACAGGAAACCTAATACAGCGATGGCAATCCAAAATTGATTACCAACTCTAAAGCATGCTGCAGTGCATGAGATGTCTTAGGGATGCATGTCCATGAATGGCGAGAAAATTGCCGGATCTGGAGGTATCTTGGTTTTTTGTAGTGCATATGGACTTTATGGGGCTACTGTATGCATGTGCTTTGGTTTACCGACAGCTTTATTCTGTTCCAAAAATCTTATTTATAAAATATATTTCAAACACATATATGTACGCCTATATATTGTGCGCGTGTGTATGCGAGTGTGTTTGTGTGGCTGAGTATAAAATTCAGTCACTTTACACTTAATACATGTGGTTCAAAAACGTGCCAAATGCTTGCTTGAAATCTCATGGCTGTTATTATTTTTTCTTCATATGCTGTCATGGTTTCACTTCTGAGCAAAATTGTGACAGCATACGCTGTCCTATCGATGAGAATAATTATTTTTGGTTTTCTCTGTTTTCTAAATGTATTTATAACTCAAAAATAAATCGTTAAATCTAATCACTGAATCGCTGATACCTAAATATTTTACTTAGTGGTTTGTCGTCTTCATTTTTTGAAATATATATGTAATGTTGTCTTACTTCAACGCGAGGACAACAAAATTTAAAAAATATTCGAACTGTAGCATGTACGTGTATAGAATTTGCTTGTGTCAGAAGCGCAGTGTAAACAGTGGTTTTACTAATTGCTTCATAGCTGTTAACCGCTAATCAGCTTGTTTTTGCACTCTTTCGCTTATGGTTACTGAGAAACAAAAGAGGCAATGAAAATCCGATGATGTGATATCGGTAGCAAATTAGTTGTTAGTTTAGTCATTGTATGAGTGTGATTGTGTTTCTATATTATTAATAATAATATTAACACAGAATAAAAAGAAAGGAAAGGCAAAGAACTTAATAGTCGTCAGAAAAAAGTTTTCACAACAGTTTTATTGCATACGTGTGCAAAATGGAGTGCATTGCTATATCTCGGCAATTGACGTTCTGACGACGTTTTATTTGCTAGCAAACCGATTGTTGAAAAGTTTATGCGGAAGTTTTCTCATAACGTAAATGCAAAATAAGGACACAAATGTGGGAAACGATTGCGTAAAGATCATGGATGGCCGAGTATTGAAGAAAGGGATGCAACATATTTACCATTTCTTGTGTTGCATTGAGTTAAGCTTGTAATGCATGTAGATAGTAATATTTATTTTTTATTTGTCTTTATAAATTTAAAAAAGTTCCTTTAAATGTCGAGTCGAAGTCTTAAGTGGTCAAGAGTACATATGTCAAGTGCAGCCACGGATTAAGTGAGTGGGAACTCCTGTTCCTCTGAGTGTTTTTTTTAACATCTACCGAGAAAAACCGAATTTTAGAGGCATTTTGTGGTCCGTCAAATTAGAACACGCCATTGTCGTGGCTACCAGAAGCAAATACATTTCCATCCGAATTTACAACTTCACATCCCTTGTTTGTGAATATGGTGAAATGGACAACAAGTTTATGCGTGGAATCAACATCTGCTACAGTTTCAATAGTACCGGACGCTTCTCCTTGTATTGTTGAGTTATTTGCGATAATGACATAGTGATTCTCTGATCTGATGGAGAATATTGCTAAACTGCGATTTGGCATTGCACATATAAGCGTATGCACCGGAGTCAAAGAAACGTTTACATTATATATTCATTTCATTTGCTTTATACAAACCAATCACAGCTTTATGCTTCTCTTCACCGTATATTTTTTTTTTGACGCTTAGTTACAGTATCCTCAAATTTTTCACACTAATAATATTCAGACTTTTTGATCCTCGCGCGACTCTGCAAGAATGAATTAAACGAGCTCTTGTTCGTACGAAGCAACCTAACTATTGTTATAACGGAGGGGCGAACGGACTTTGGACTTTGTTTCCCTCTCTATAAAAAAAAATGCTTGAAATTTAGAAAATTCATTAAAATTACTTAAGGAACATAAATAAATTAATTTTTCAAGCTTTTTTATTTCATTGGGTTAATTAACGATGAAAAGAACAGTCTTGGATTGATATTTTTGGAATATACCAACAGTTGATTTACTGGCTGCTCTCCACACTTATATGCATTGGTGCATATTGCAGGATACTCTTGTATAAGATGTATTTATTTTTTGTATTAAAAGATTGAGATTGTACGCGAATTTGCCCATGGAGTCTTCTGCTGGCGCTTAATTTTAATATAATTTTTCCATGTTAACCTTTGGTCAATATGTAAGCCAAGATATTTTACCCAATTGTGGATAGAGATATTATTGCCTTTCAAAAATAATAAAGAACTGGAACCTTAGTTTAACGTAAGGGTAAATTTAAACGTAATAGGTAAATACGTAAAACGTTTTTCAGTATTTATTTCGTATTCTATTTGTTCAGTCAAAGCAAAAGTTTTTTGGAGTGAATTTCTAGT
>KK500203.1:119588-134161 GCA_000688715.1 Glossina pallidipes | reverse complement strand
AGAACGCTGATAGCATCGCTGGATGGGAATAGGATTGCTGTGTTATCAGCATATGGCACTACGACAAAGCCCATTTCAACGGCCTTTTGTGCTCGTGATCATACATTCAACAGTAGTACCCAGATTGCGAAGAAACCGACGAAAGAGGGCTTAAACGATTCAAAGTCCCCCAAATTAAACTCGATAAGGTTTCAGTGAAAATTTTCATATCATGTGGAGAAATTTTTTATTATAAAAAAAAACATTTTGTTGTAGGAATAATTTTTTTTTATCAAATTTAATTATTGTTTATGTATTTATTAGTTTTATTTGTTTACACGTATATTTGACATATTTCCGAAACTTTGTAAAGTAAGAGACAATATATTTTAGAGTGTTCTAGAATATTGTAGAATAGTCTAGAATATTGTGGAATTTTTTCATATATTTTCATGGCACATTTTCATTGAAATTTATTGAAGCAATTGGTGAAAAAAAACTTTAGGATTCTCCAACACAAACAAAAGAAAACGATGAAAAGAAAACACTTTTTAATTTCCGCCTAACTATTGTTTGCGTTTTGTCGCATACACACTGATATTTATAGCGCATATTCGCTTAAATCCACAGAATTGTATATGGTTCTACTTTGCCTAACCTGCATGTTACACTAAACTTTGCCCTAAGTGGTAATTTACTGTGCTTGACACATCATACATATTGCATTGTTATATTCATACGTATGACTGATCGCTCCACTAAGCCGTAAAGTTCTCCTGATAGGAAAATGTAATAAAAACTAAATTATTTTAAAGCAAGGATATCGGCGCATTTACTATGCATTATATGACCGCAACATCATAGTAATGTCACAATATTGTTATTATCAAACACGTTCTGTACCCTTTATTATGTATTCAAGCAGATTAACATCTGAGGTAAATGTCAACGTGCTAAGAGCAATATGTTGCATGTTGAACTTTGTGTAATACACTCAAACAATATGTTTTTTTGTATAGAGAATCACGTTACTCAGTTTCACAATATTACAGATAAGAAGATAAAAAAGATAGCTAATAATAGTAATAATAATAAGCAAACAGTACACTTGCTTTCCTTTAACGGTAAAGTTTTGTGTTCTACCAGGAGAAAGTAAAATAATAACTAATAGTAAGGTGCGTAGGTTTGAGGCTAAATCTGTAAGGTTAGTGGTAATAATGACAAAATCGATTATGCAGATTAATTAATACTTGGAGATTAATTAAAATTTTACATTTTTTTTCACATTATTTTTCCATCAGCCTATTAGATGTTTTTAGAAAGTATTTGTATTCATTTGAAAGTACTCCTAAATAAATTCCATCCCCATCCAACAAACAAAAAAAAAAATAAATAAAAAAAAATAAAAATAAGTCAACTCAGTTTGCTTGCGACCATTGTTGGGCAGAAGTGTGTAAGAAACAGAAAGAAGAGAGCAACGCGAAACCTTTCAATGCTTCTTACAAGTTCTTTATTATCAATTCGACCTTCGAGTTGTGGATTTTTCTTCCCTTTTCTCTGTCGTTTTGCAAAACACATGGAATGAGCGATTCTCTATTTTGCTAGGCGGTCTGTTTGAAACACAAAATCTTCAAGCAAAGAGCATGATGTTGAATATTTGAAATGCACAGTAATGGAGCAAAAAATTCGAATGTCTATAACCCATCGAAAGTTTGAACGGGTTTTTTCAAAAACCAAAATCGGCCTTGAAAACGGCAAGCAACGCAATTCCAACCATTTTCTCTACTTTTCCTCAGAATTTTTTACAATATTTTTAAAACAACATTCCGAAGAGAAAAACGTGGGGTATTTTGAGGGATTGCTATGTCTGCGTCATGTTGTCAGAAAAATGGGCAAAATTTGTAGTAAATTATGGAAAAATATTTTGATTAATAATGTACCAAGCACCTAATATTTATTAAAATTATGTTTCGGTTAGTGATTGTGTTTTTTCATACTCTAGTACATGGTTTATAGCTTCTGTAAAAGTTTAGGTGGTCTCGTAATCTATCAACTATTTTCTAGAATCCGTAGTCTATTGTCAATTGTTTCGACTACACTTGAAAATGGTCCCAGTTCTTTGCGGTGTTCACCGAAATTTGGAGCAGATTTACAAGGTGTTTCTAAACTAATTTGATATTCGTGCCTCGTGACTGCTTTCTATTTCTATTTTTCACTCGGTTTCTGTCTGCTTTCTTCCTGTTTCCAGACCTCTTTAGCTACAGAGTATTTTTGCTTAAAATTTGCAAGTTAGTCCTTACTAATTTCGATTGTCGGGTATTTTTAAGGTATTTATCTTTTTGTATTTATTTTCACACAAGAAGATTTAGCTACTCATTCGCAACGTCAGCAGAACTGCAAACATACTTTTCTTAAACTTATAACCAATAACTACCATTGCATTAATAACAAAATGAGAATACGTCAGCAATAAAACAAAAGCAAATAAAAATAAGCATGAGAGCAACACATAATATATATCAGCATTCAACTAAGCCCTAAATTAAGATACAGGGATATATATCGATGAATTAATATCTACTTATTTATTTATTATTATTAGTAACAAAGGAGAAACAAAATCAAATGTAAAGGAATATTTTGGTTTTTATATTTACATGGTGTTGTACAATATTGAAAATGCTTAGCAGTTACTGACGCAGTATAATGCTTTAGATCTTAATAACGGATCAAACGGATAGATCAGACAAGTGATAATGGCCGTCGAAAATCTTACACGTTATCCAAGGCAGATTGAACAACTCATAATTGGTCCAGGGAAGCTACAAGAACACCAAGTTTCTTGAGACCCTACTGGGGATGTGAATATAGTAATAAGTGCTAATAACAGTGAAATGCATTAAGAAAATTTTATTTGCATGAATCTTTCATTCAACATTTTCAAACACCACACCAATAACATTAAGCGCAACCATAAAAATAACAAAAACGCAATAACCTTAAGAAGAAGTTAAGCGGACGCTATAGTTCCATGTTCAATCCAGATCTATAAAAATAATAATTAAGCCAATTTCCTCCAATTGACAAACACTCTTGTAATATTCTGATTCATTCGTATTGTTATCATATGATTTTGAAACCTTTTCCTTTAAATTAGGCATTAATTAATCTGTCAATACTTTCCATGAAGAATTCCGAACTTTAAAAATACTTTTAATAAAAATTTAATAATTTATTAAATATGCTAGTTATTCATTTCATACAACAGATAAGAAAAAAGCGTATACGTTAAATGCAAACAATTTAAACATTGTTTTGGTTTATGGTCCTTTTTGTAACATACTCTTTTATGTGTTTTATAATTTTTAATATAATATAAAAGGTTTAGATGAGGCCTATGGTGGACACATCGCTCCGTCTGTTATTTATAGTTGGTATTTCGTTATTTATTTTGTGTTTGCCTATCATTTTTATTGCTCAGCCAACTTCTTATGGCTTGTACTTTTTTGTGGGAGCTCGAAGCTTTCTCAGACTGAATGGGTATTACTTTGCCCTGAGGGGTGGTCCACCTTGTCTTCTTATTTTGTGAGCTGGCGACTAAGTTCGTTGTGCTTGCTTATTCTTTCCTGTCGTTTGTCGTATTGCTTGATGCTAATTTTTCATTGCCTTCGGGTGGGTGGCTATTTGTGCAATATTTGGTCTTCTCAATATTCAAAAAGGTGTGTTAGTTCCGCAGACTAGGAGTTACAGGTCTAGTGTGATTGCACGTGACAGCATGTCCTGGCAGGATCGCCATATAATGGTATCTGTAAAGAATGAGTAAAATCCTTTCGTCTTGTATTGATCTTATTCTCAATAATGGCGGTACGGTCATGTAATGGAATATACAAACGCTTAGTAAGTATGTACCCTGGCCATATAGCCGTTGTATAACGGTATATTTGCTCTATGCCGGTGCGACCAAATGTGAATCTAGGATATTTTGATTGCTAGTAATTTCAAGGTGACCGACTTTTATTTCCGACCCGGTTGTCAGCAGTGGTTCTATCTAGATGAAATTACGCTTTCTCGTTCGTAAGCGCGGTGCTAATTGTTTTTGGTATATGGTAAGTTTATTGTGGTTTGTGTGAACATATTACAGTACTCTCTGAATAAGCGCACTACAATATGTTCCTATACGCACTCCTGCGTAGGTACATGTACATAGTACACCTTGTGGTCTCCTGTTAAGCTTTAGTACCATGAAGGATTAAACGGCGCAGATTATTTCACGCACGCCAGCATTATTTTCAGATACTTGTGCAAGCATAACTTACATAAAAGCGATATAAGCATATTTTATGAATACCCATATTTATCGAGAACTAATATGTATATATAAATTCGTCGATTCCGGCTTGTACGATAAATGCTGCAATATTGTAGGTTTTATCTGGCAGAGTCCACGTATCTACGAAACAGATCAAATGGACCTTAGACACTTTAGTATGATGATCTTCCCTATGACCTAAGTTGTGATTCGGTGTCAAAAATATCTCTGCGCTGAGTCTATCCAGTTCTATTTTCGCACTGCCTTTGCCGAAATGTTTCATTTTCTGAACAAAAATGTCACATTTTGCATTCACAGGTTTGCCTTAAGTAAGTAACTAAATAAACAATGTTTATGTATATTGATTATTCTAAATGAAACCTATTAGTAATTTCGTAAAGCTAATTTACAGATAGTAACTCAAATGAACAGTGATGGTTATACAAGTGCAAAGCCATACCTAACTTTCCTACTTTTTTATTTGATAATTGTGCACGCTGCCTATAAATTTTGTTGAGGATCATTTTCGCCTCATCAACTCTTATTTTACTCCGTCATTTCCGATTTTTTACTTAGACTTTATTTTATTTTTCCCTTTTTTATTTTCGTTGAATTTTTTTTATAACAAACTTACGTCGCAATTTAAACAGTTGACCTTACTGGTTATACGTTGTTGCTGTTGTTATTAGGATAACACTCTGCTCGGTTCATAGCATTTGCACAATTTCCGTTTTTGCTTCTCCTATAAATCGCCATGTGATTGCTAGAAGATGCCATTTCCTTTCAGTCATAACTTTTAATACAATATATTAACTGCAATAATAATGTTGACTATGGGCAATCAGCAGTGGGTATACAGAAGTTCCTTTATGTATATATTTACATTTATATATAATGTATACATACAATTTCGGTCCTTTTACAAATTTTCTTGCATTATCTATTAGACTTTCTCCTCTTCTTGGCAATGCAAGCATGGTATATGAAGCAAAATAATATTTGAATACTCCCTGGTAATACGAAATGGCAAATTATTCGGAAACTTATTTCTTGGCTAATGTTGATGTCGAATTTAAGCAGCACATTAGTGCCGTTTGTCTTATCTGCTCTTAGCTATAAACTGAGCTAACGCCTTATTTTTTGCATTGATTAAACTTAGAGAAGGAAAAACTTAATTGAAGATCTTTGGATTTAAGTTGAAAACAAATGATGCTGTATTTTTACACTACACTTACGAGAAAAAATGTGATTCTCACACAAATTACCTACAGCTTTATGAAAAATAAACAAGAGAGTTTATCGGGTAGCATCCTTACCAGGTATGACTATACTTTAAACTCCCTTCTGCAGTTTCAAAATCAAAAAGGTGGACTTCCGGTCTCTGATGCCATCTAGCTTTTGTATGACACAACGACACGTATCACTGCATTTCTCCTCTCTTTGACGAAATGAAGAAATCGATATTAAAAATCTCGAGATCAACAGTTAAGTTCAATTGTAACCACATACTGTATCGATAACACATTTATAGAAATCAATGTTATTTTAAGTTTATTATTCTTTTAATAATCCAGTACCAGAGACGTTTGGTGATTAGAATTTTTTATCTAAACTATTTGCATATGTTCAAATGAAAATGTTATCTTGTTTTTGATGGCCTGCCTTATAGAATGAAATTACGTCACCTGAAACAATAAAACATCAGACTCAAAATAAACTCCCACTTATGAAACTAAGCTGACTATAAACATTGTCTAAATTCCTTGTCGTAGTAGAGCACCCTAAGAGCGTAATATAATTTTGAGTGGAATGTAAAAGTGGGATAATTTTTCTGAATTCGTTTAAAAAAGGCAAAGCAGACTAAAAGACTTACATTACTTATCTAACATAAATTTTCATCAATCTTCGTGAAAAAATATCGAAATTTATACTTTCTTGCGATATAAAACCTGTCATGTCATGACAGCCATTATATGGATATAGATCGCAAAAATATGTAAAGCAACTTTTTCCACTGTACTTTCATATATTAAAGCATTTCCTTGTAGCGTTTTTAGTTATGAAATATTAAGAGCTGTATTTCTCATAGAAAGGCTTACTTGTTGTTACAACATTTGCGGGTTATAGTATTCAAAATTGTCCGCATCTCATCCAAATTTTCCATTTTCACTTCAGCAATACTTTTTTGCTGTAGAGAAATATGAAAATTTAGAATTTCTCACATAACGACTTTTTTAGAATAGACTTTTTCTGCTTAGTAGTTTTGGATATGGTCCGACAGGAATCTTCTCCATCTTTGCGTTTGACCTGAAATATGCCAGCCTACGAAAAGTCATCAAAATATCTCGAACATTGCCATTCGTAGACTGAATACAAGAGTACTTGGATAGTGATCAGAATGGCAGGCTTCTTTAAATTAACTTACATCCTAAGTCGATTAATGTAATAGAACGCGGTTTGAAATTCATTTTAGGTGCTGCATACGAGACATCTCATGTCTCTTTCTCTTTCCCTCACATCATAAATTGTGTAGTATATGAATGTGAAGTGTCGCATCAGGAGTCTAAGCCTTAATCAGACAGCTTTCCAAACAAAACTTTTTTTTCTTTTGGACTGCAGTGTAAGCAGGCTACAATTTTGCATTGAGAGCAGTAAAAGAGATATTTCTGAAAATGTGACTCAAACACTCAGAAACTGTTCTAGTCAACCCTCGCTCCTAATTAACATTTCGGTGTTGTCTGTCATTGATGTCATTTTTAGGACATTTTTATCAGGTAAAATTTTTCTCAAACTGAAACTCGCAAACTATAAATGAAGTATGTTTTTTTAACTCTCTTGAGTCTCTTGTTTCATGGAGCTTTGGGGAAGCCTAGCAATGGTTTGTGATCCGGTATGTGTGGACCATGTATATGTAAGAGTGACTATATGCTGTCTAAAGTATTCACTTTCCGCTTTAAAAAATGGCCGCATCTAAAATCTTGAGGGTATTAAATATTTAAGTCTTAAAGAGGGTCTTGTCATGGAATAAGGAATGGTCCATACCAATGATCCCCTGAACGTCGCAAATTATATATCCTAAATGTAATAAGCTATGTAAACATAAGTAGGTTATGGAATTATATAACATAAACTAAACCACTTTTCAGAATTTTGGAAGGCGTCAGGCGCTTTTTTTATTTAAGGATTTCGAAGTGCAATATAAGCATGCGCATAGAATGTAATATGCTGGAATATCATAGAAACGTGAACCAGAAATAAGGCTTCGAGATCCTATAACCAAATGCTTACATGCAAAAAGAAGTAAGGTGAGTCACGTCAAAGTGGATAGGCGTTTTGCTTTTTCTAAGAAATATTCTCAATCAGCTAAGACTTTATGGAAATGAACAGAGCGTTGTGGAACTTTGCGAAGAATTGATTTGAAAGATTCGGATTTTTGTTTTATTGGGTGCTTACAAAAATGTTGTCCATTTTTTCGCTTGAAAAAGGCATTGAGAAAAATTGGTACAATATATGTTGATCAAAATATTTTCCAGTATTTTTTACAGCTTTTTCCCGTCTTCCTGGCAACATGTGGATACCGCGTTGGGAGAACGATATTTGTTTGGAAGCGATCCAATCATTGATCCACTTTCACAATTTTTCAGCATTTTGAAACCGCGCCATGCCCACATCGATTTGAACAATAGGTAATCAAAAGGCGCCATGTGTGGTGAGTACCCTGCGTGTGGCAGAACTTTCCATTCGTGTTACAACAGTGTATCCGTGACAACTCTTGCAATGCGTGGCCGAGCGTCGTCGTGCGAGAAAATGACTCTTAGCCGCTATTACTAGTTTCCAATTATACATCATTCAATTTGTTCAACGTCGGTAGACGTCTGTAGTAATAGTGCCATTCGGTTTTGGCTGGATAGATATTCCGCGTCGAAGTCAATGTCGATGTGTGCTAATCGATGATTAGTGCTAACTGTTGGATAAAAAGTTCTTTCCTAATTGCAGATGAAGTGCACACAAAAGTTGAGCGGATACTACCTACGCTTAATAATTCCTTACCTACGCTTAATAATTCCTTAATTAAGAGTAATTATGGTACGTAGCTTTTTCTGTCTTCGGTAAGTGAAAAGGCAAACGAGGATTCGAGGAACATACGTTCTGAAAGACAAATGATTCTTCACATTATCAGATATTGTAGGTGGTGAATGGACGGATTGCTCGAAAGCTAGACAAAAGAATAAGACGACGGAAAGATATTTTCAATAGTGGCCAAGTGAAAATATGAATAAATACATTGAAATTGTAGAGAAGGGAAAATATTTGACCAGATGGTCAGATGTGTGGATGTATGGATATGGAGAAGAGCAATCCCGCGACTCGATGGTGGTGCAGTAGCTACAATGCCCGTTCACGAGCCACTAAAACAACTTGCAAGCGTGTAGATAATCGAATGAACAAAATAAAAAATTGATAAACGGATCGTTGGAAGCGAGGATACATTTGCGGATGTGCTAATTGATGATTAGTCCTAGCTGTTGGATAAAAACTTCTTTCCTGAACGTCATTGCTACCTTTTATAATTCGTACGTTATTCAATATGTCAGAAAGGTTTTATTTACGCTGTGAATTAATTATAACAGAATCTTTCAGAAACGATCAATATGGTCAAAGTGTTTTCACATAAATCGATTTTTCCGATTGTGCTCTATACCATAAATATATCATCGTCTGCCAAGTGCACCCCTATCATTTGTATGTTTGATGCTATATATAAGTAAGAAGTGGAATCTGTGTTTATGTTCGCCGCAACCAAAAATTTCTTATTCTTACTATTATTATTTTTTGAACGAGCCCATCTTAGGAGCTCTCGAAGCTCCGGCTTCGAATTTCCGGCAAGATAAAACTGCTTTACAGATAGGAACTACAAAAAACAACTTTTAAATTGCACGATACGTTTCGTTTATTTATTTCATTTTTGATGTCTCCACACTCTATGATGTTATTATTACTCGTATTCAAACTCACAAAATCTCACAATTTTTTTCTATTTTGAGTCATTGCGACTCTCATGAGATTGGGAAACAGCGGTTTTCATGGTTGCCAAAGTGTGCGTTTAGAGCCATAATTTCATATGGATCAAACCTCATGAGAAATAATACAGTAGTGCATGTACATGTGTATACTGCGTATAGTAGCTTGAAGTGTTGTTTTTATATTTTCAATGACAGTTCTGACAATTGGGAGCAACACATCAGATAAATTTTTTCTGACAAGTATATGCTACGCCTCCTCCTTTAAAATTCTCCCTGTCATTTGTGTGGATATGAAATTCGTAATGACTTACAGGTATTTAGACTTAAACCGCGTTTCGGATACTAAACAGATATGGATGTCGAGATAAATAATGTAAAGCACACGCTTTAAAGTACTTACCTCTTTATTCGTTTATTTTCCGTTTGTTGGTATTGTACTCATAAGTATAAAAAGTGAGCAAATCGAAATGCGAACCAAAGTTCCCAGGGTATATTAGATTAATCAGTATCACTAAGTGATTAGATTGCCCAACGTTTAAATTTACGCCTATTTTCAGGCAATATTTTGTTTCGACATTTTTTGTTATTGTTATTAAATACCTATAGCAAATGCACTAACATCGTTGACTTAACGTTGACTTGATTTCAAGTAAAAGCGGCAAGCACAGCATTCAGATTGCAATTGCAGATGTAATACACCTTTCATGACAAAACTGAGAGATAAAAGTTGAGCGGATACTACCTACGCCTAATAACACGTAACATGCACACTATGCCAAAGCTTCTTATATATTTTCCTTCATATAATAAAAATTAGCTTGAACTTTTTTATCTTTTACTTTATTAGTTGTTGAGTTTATTTATTTATTTTTTAGAATTAACTTTATAAGCTCTAAACAAACTAATAAACTCAAAATTAACTTTATAACAGACACTTCCTAATTGAATTTGACGTACGTACATAGACGAAAGCAACTTCTTAGTGGAAAATGAAGTGCAAAACATTCTAATTAGTCACAGTAATAAACTCTCATTAAAGACATTACTCTAGAAGCTAGTGTTTCTTGAAAGCAGAAACCATATCAACATCTGCATGCACACCCCAAATGCAAACAGTGCAACGAATGTTGATAAGATTAAATATCCCCATCGTTATTAAGAAGGAAACGTGCATGCTGTGAAAGTAAGTTTATATTAGTGTTGCAAAAGCACTGTACACTAGCTGCTCCTAAGTGTAAAATGAGAAGCAGTGACAAGAGACGAAGAATTGATATTTCATATTAAATTGACTTTAGCTGTTAATTATGCATCGTAATTATGTTAGAAAAGAAGAGAAAAGAAAGGAACTGTGAATAAATATTTCACAGATTTTCTCTCTGATTCCATCATCACATAAAATTGATCAAAAATCATAATTCATTCTTATAACATTTTTTTAAGAAAATACGCAACATCTAATTGATGGTCAGTATAAGAATAAGAGATCTGTTACTCAAATTATCACCTAATTGCAGCCTGTTCTCCGGTAACAGGAAGCACAGCCAAATATAATCTGACAAATTATCTAGAATCTAACGATTTAATTAGCAATTGGACAAAAATCGGCTCACTTGCTTAATGTCCTTCCTCACCGAAAAGTAAAAGCGGGCTGTCTGCTATGTAGCCGAAGGTATAGTTGTTGCGTTAGATATTCTTGGCTATAGCTTGATTGCATTTGGGGTCGACAACAATTTCTTTCGCTATTCATTGGAACTACAAAGCAGCCGTTCCTTAAGAGTCTTAATCGTCAGATTTACTTCAAATGAATTTCACGTAAACCTAGACAAACAACAAGGCTACTTCCTTTCTCCTTTTCTCAAGCGGCGAGAAAATTAATCGTATCTCTAAGTACCATAATGTCGGCTGTTTTGTGGTTCTGTACGGGTATTTTATTGAACTATGTTTGTGTGAACGACTGTTTATGTAACGATGACAAATTTTTACACTTCGGTTAGAAGAAGAAATGTGCTCTTCTGGTGCTATCAACTTAGGTGCGAAAGTCAGCAAAGGCCATTAGCCTGCCTGCAATTATCATAATGCTCATATTTTACTTTCTTACCTTAATTATGATCCTGATATATAGAATTATTAAGTGGAAGAAAATTTTCGTTGCCCTTTTTTTAGAAAATTCAAACACCTATTCCTATACCCACCACAATAAGCTGAGGGTATACTCACTTTGTTTTCCAAATAATGTGTGTAATACCCAAACGGAAGCTTCCGAGACCCTACAAAGTATGTACATCCTTGATCAGCGTTCAATTCTGAGTTGATGTAGTAATGTCTGTACGTCTGTCTGTTGTGTGTTGTTAGCACTCTCCTGCCGTAAAAAATGAAGATATGGACTTCAAATTTAGCAGGAACATTGGGAGTCTCTGCACGCAGGTTACTATTGCAAATGGGCCAAATTGGTCGGGGCAGAAGCGCGTAATGGAGCGTAAACTGAACGCAATTCATTTTTTTAACAACAATTTTTTTAATTTTGGTCGTTACTCGGAAGTTATTAAAGTTAGGACCCCCAAAATTTCTACATTTACCTTACGAAGCTCTTTAGCCCTTATGTGAAAAAAGGCAAACATCCGTCGCCCACACAAAGTTGCAAGTGATTTCACCTTTTTGAGGTTTTATGCTTATTTATCATAAGGTAAATAAGACCGAATGTTTAAAACTATTGTGTACACTCGTAAAATGAAGATATATTATCGGCCTAAAAATGGGTTAATTTTAATATGAATATGGTAGACACTGTGGTTAATTTTTTCTAAATGATACCAACGATGGGGATATCAAATAGAAGAACTTGAAGAGTGGAACGCGAAAAACATAGTGGTGGATATGTGAGATTCAGCCCCCATCGAATATAAGTTTCTTGCTTGTCTTACATCTTAAATGAATGTTTAGACCAAATGAGTTATTAACATCCGACAACCTTTTTCATTTGTCTGGTAAACCTTGTTGTGCTTTTCTTGTAGATCCTGCGGAATTTCTGTGAAGCATCTTATTTCTTAAAAAAGATTAAAAAAGAGAAAAAGGCCATGTTTTCATATCTATAATATTGGGCGCGGCTGTTTTTGTCTACTTTTAGGAATAACACTGGAAATTTGTATCATATTTCTGTAGGAGATTATGAGTAACAAGCAAAAAACACGGAAAATAAAGGTATACGCAGATTTTGTTGCATAAGCATGCATGTAGGCGTCGTACATTTATTCTTTGACCGGTTTGGGTCATTTTCAAATTCTTCTGTAAATTTGTATGCAGTCGGTTGCATGGACAAACGAACCGACAGACGCGTACGATTTTCATGCTGATGGGCGAAAAAGTGTTCTCTAAATCAGACTGTTAGATCATTTTGAACTAAACACGACGGATTCATCTCCCCATTATGACGAAGACAGTTAAATGAAAAACTGCCCACCTACTTACAAAATTGAGTCAAGCGTTATTTCGGTCAATGTAGACAAATACTGACTATAAGAATTTTACTATATGGAAGGAAAAGAAGATTCCATGCGAAGTATAAACGTATATTATTTTATGGCGACTGTTCAAAATCCTTGGCGAAAACCCAAGTTTTGCAAATCTTAGGGCTGCGACACTGATGCTAGCTAGATTGGATACGGCTTACACTGGCCAGTCTTAAATAAGCAATATACATTTTTCCACCGAAGGCTACGGCAGTCGCCACACTAGTCGGCCAATTATACTAAATTTTAATTTTTTCGTCAATCACACGAATAACTTCTTTCGAGCAATGCCACACAACCGATGAACCGATGGACGCATAAAATTGTTCCTGCGTCGAGTGCCTTGCACTAGTTTTATATTAAAAGAAGTTCGAATTTATCTCCGGATGCAACTTTGTTAAACGCATCAATTTCTTATGGTTAAAGTGACAAATTCCATTTAATATATTTGCTCTTTCTGTGGGTACTAGCAGATCTTACTCTCACTAAGATAATATAAATTATTTACTTTGACTTTAAGTAGGTAAGCGCCAATTTCCTGTTTTCACATCACTTCTTTTTTTTACGAAAACTTTCAAAAGTTATCTACTGCTAGCAGACCCGAACTAAACCAATTTTAGAACTTTTTTTTAAAAGATTTTGTGCTACCGAAGCATAAGAAAATTTTGTCATAATGTTTGATCCGTCCAAAAGAAAACTTCAAAGAGTTCACAAAGTGTATATATTCTTGATCAGCTGAATAAATGAAAATAATATATTAAAAATTTTTCAAACTATAAAGGAAAACCCTGAATATTAAATCCTGTAATAAATTCTTTTACTTGCAAGATAACAAACAAATCAGTGAAGGGAAGCTTCTACGGTACGGTACAACCAAAATATAAAATATAGGCAAGCGTAGAAAAGTCTTACAGAGGCATAAAATAAAAACGCAATCTGCAGACTGTAGGTTTGGAAAAAAAAATATCACTAGCACGAATAATGACAACCATAACAACAACAACTCCTATAGAAGTACTCAGGACAACAGCAATAGAAAATACAAGCACAACAACAAAAACGACAATATTAAAATGTTAGCAAAAACAAACACAAAAAGATCAACAATAATCCTAACACCGTCAACAACGACCACTGCAATAGACACAAGAGCCACAACAAAATAGCAGAATAAGCGCAATAATGATAATAAACAGCATCACCGTCTATAGCAGCAGCTCGACCAGCAACAGCAAAAATCACAACTATGGGTACAACAGCAATAATAGCAGCAGCAGCGCAAAAAAGTATCGGCACCAACTTGAGAAAAAATAGAAGTAACGCAACAAGGGAAACAAAAATACCAGCACCAAAATCATCGCCAAAGACAATAACAATAAGCAAAAAAAATACATATTCAGCGGGGGCCGAATCTCGTATACCCACCACTGTGCTATTCGCATTCCATTCTCCAAGTTCTTTTATTTGATACCCGTGTCGCCGGTGTCATTAGGAAAGAAGTAATCGCGGGTCTACCGGAATTAACCCATCTTTTCGGAATTAACCCATCTTTAGGCGGATAATACATCTTCATTTAAGGAGTGTACAAAATAGTTTTAAACATTGTAGTTTTACTCGGCAGGGCCGATTTTTCCATGTTGCACGTAAGGAGTAGAGTGTTTCGTAAAATGAATGTCGAAAATTGCATCCTTCTAACTTCCGTAATTTCTGAGTAATGGATAAAAATCCACAAATTTTTGGTAAGAAAAACGAAGC
>KK500203.1:63936-118732 GCA_000688715.1 Glossina pallidipes | reverse complement strand
TTTCTAATTCCTTTCGGAAAACAGAGGTATTGAGAGTTCATGTGGTGCTGTTGGCGTGTTCTGCGGCTGATTTAATGCATTCTTAATACGGGATTTTTGCGTGCAAAAGCTTTTAATGTTACTGCCAAATTTGAAGTCGACAGCTCCGTTTTTGTGGCCAGGAGAATGTTTAGAATAGACATTGCACAGACGGGCAAACACGCAGACAGACAAGCTTAAATCGAGTTCCAATTGAATGCGGATCAAGAATATATATACTTTGTGGGGTCTCTGTTGCGGAGGAACCTGGGCGCTTTAAACGTTTTGACAAAATGAATATACCTCCATTCTTCGCCGATGTTTATAAAATTAGTAGCAAACGAAATCGCCAGTAACAGCAGCATCGTTAATAGCTGCAGTAGCATCAAAACGCAGCACACAACAATTATAACAAATTAATAACAACAACAACAACGCCAACATTGCAGCATTATAAAAATAAGGTTTCCATTTGTTTTATGTCTACGTTAAGCCACAATAGTGTGACTCGACCGCTTCAACTCAATGTCTTCTGTGAATTCGTGCCGGTAATTTCGATGCATATAGCCAACCCGCGCTGTGAAATTTTTAGAATATATGGCATTTACCTGTTTAACATGGCATTGATAAGCCGCACGAAATTACAGTAAATCTTTTTCTTATTTCGAACGCAGAAAAGTACAAGGCCAAAGTTCTTGCACCTTCCTCTCCTTCGGTAATTGGGACAATGTACAATTTCTAACATTTCTTCGTGTACTAATTTTCACCATGTTTCTTCCCCAGCCCCAAAACATTAAATCTTCGAATTCAGTAAAAGCGCAATAAGTTCTTCATTCTTTTCATTTTAATTGGAAACTCCTTTTCTTGAACCACAACTTTAATGCCACTGCGGAAATGATACAAAATATTGTCACGCATGGAATGCAGTCTTTCATTCCATTTAAAAAACATCGGTTAAATCCAAATTCAATTGTTGGTTTAATCAGGCTTTCAAAATAATGAGAGAAAGTATTTAATATTTGGCCTTTTAATCCAAACGACTAAAACAATGTACTTCGCAAACAGTCTAGAGTCAAGCCCAACCAGATATTTCCCATCCTCTTGACCATCGGCGTAACAACCCGCGTAGGGTGTAACATATGATTCTATGAAAAATATTAATTCTACAATATCGACTCATTATGGTGATGTGTAAAACAAGTTATATAAGCGCTAGAAATTGTTTAATATTTTAAATGAGTCCACGATGAGCTTTACAGTCTGTTAGAAGAATCATGGGAATAATTTATATTATATTTTTTTTTTTATATATTTATCCGAACAAAAATAAATTAAGCGATAAACGCAGACAGTAGCATTTAATTATTCCCACGATTCTTCTAAAAGACTGTACAGCTCATCGTGTAGGTATTTAAAATATTAAACGATTTTTAGCGCTATATATTTGAAAGAAGTACATTTAAGAGATAAAAAAAAATTTATTTGTTGATCCAAGATGTGTATAGGACAAACTTTGGGAACTGTTTACTTTTTATATTAAACAAAGTAAAATGAGGCTTATAGTCGGAAATAAATTCCGTATTTTGGAGGGGAACTTGTTTATAGTTTATATTCATTTATTTATTTAAACAAGCTATATAATGATTTCGATTTATATAAAAATTAACGAAACCCCGACAATAAAAAAATAAGAAAGTTATATTTGCATGTGACGCAAAATCGAGAAATGCTCCATTCTTCAAGTTTATTTTTTTGTTTACACATGAAATTCAACTAAAATAAATTCACAGTCGAATTAAATTGACGATTAGAAGTAAATCTTATGTTAATTCTTATTGCGTTTGAAATATTTTTTAAATTTATGAATGGAAGTATCCTTCTTTGTTTCGGTTATAAAAATGCATGTCGATAATCTTACTCTAATTCGTCGTGTATGCTGTACCACTATGAGAGAGGGTAGAAAATAGCGCAGCCATTTCGCGCTCTCAGTTAACCTTTTTGTGTACCGGCGAAAGCAGGAAATGGTTCTGCCGTTTCAAAGCTGGCGACACGACTGAAAAATAAGCTAGGAAGGGATTGGATGCTGCCCGGCAATTTCAATGTGGGCCATTCAACCATCGTTCATTGTCTCAAAAAGCTTCGACCGCCTTCCAAGAAAATGAGAAGCAGTGATTTAAATAAATGGTGACTACGCTCCGAATTAATCATTTAAAAATGTTACTTTTGAACTTTTATGTTTCCTTTTTCATAAAAAATAGTGTTCAAGAACCCCTAATAATATTGTTTAAAAACGGATGATAATTATGCACCAACCTATTATTAAAAACTGATACAAAGTATGTAAAAGGATTATTCTAGATTCAAGAAAAAAAAAGGTGGTACAAATATAAAATTTCTGTATAAATGAATTAGAAAGAGATAAGAAAAAAAAAAAAGAAGCATGTGCACGTTTAGCACGGAGGCGCACCCACAGCCGGTACAGACCCAAGTTGTGAGTAAACCCATAAACCATTGCAAACTAAAAAGCTTGGCAACCGGTAGTACTAAACAAATTCAGTTAATATTCCATTGATACTAAGACGTTAAGATTACAAGTTCATTAGGCAAGTCGCTCGCAATAAGAAGAGCTGCTTTGACACAATTCAAAGAATGTCATATTGAAATTAAATAATGGATATTATTTCGATTTTTGCAAACGACTCTGAACGGATTGACAAGCTCGTAATTATATCTACATTGACTAAGCTTTATGAAGATAAGGTTTATAAAGAAAATATGCGGTACAGTAGAGTTTAGCCAAGTAACATCGGCGAATCGATAGGACCATCGACCTCACCATTAACTTAATTAGAACAGCAGTCTATTTTCATAGTAAGGCAAGAAGACAACTCAAACTCCTAAAGGTAAATACAGGACTTGCTTTTGAGCGGCACTATTGAATCTACATAACACCTATAGAAGAAAGACTGCACAACAGGGGCATACCCGAGTACCGGTCTGATTTAGCTCATGTATAGTCTTTTTGTAACGAGAGGCCCGTTAAGCTTTCTGCACTACTGCTTAATCAGGCCTTTCGCCGACCCAACTTTACTGGAAGAACGCCCAATGTGCACGTTAAAACGTAATCAGTGGTCGGATCCATGAACAAATCTACGTTTTCCAATTTTTGTTAATTGATGAAATACTCAGTAGTGAATGAATTCCATCTTGGGAGAGAAAACTACTTGCATTTTTTTAGATTTAAAAATTCATACAATTTAATGAGTACCATGTAACGAAATTATTTAAGTCAGTTATTTCGTCAGCGATTTCAACGAAAAGGAAAAAGGAGTTCGACATTGTCAGCGTACATTAAGATATGGCTGAATTTAATCATAGGAGGGAGATCATTGATGTATAGAATGAACCGAAAGGGTCCTAAGTTTAGAACAGGGTACGTAGACGTTACATTTTTGCTTAAGCTTAATATCTCGTAAAGACATTAGTATAAAATCATTATGGCAAAATTGGCAAGAAATATGAATATGGTTAACTTTGACACCACGGCTAGATGTAACTAAGGCAAGAACTAAGATGGCGATTGACTTAGATTACCAGCAAATCACGATAACGGATAATTTTTAAATAATCCAGATCTCAGAGATAATGGAGAGATCAACATGGCATTTGTGTTGAAGAGGCGTAGGAAATCGTAGTAGTCTGATAAGGCAAGTCTTGCGAAGAACAACATGGAATCGCATAACGCAAAACGCCAACAGCACCTAGATTTAAGTTATGAGAAGTAGAAAAAGAAGATAGGATAGCTTTAGACAAATCTTTGTTTTTAATACTTTGTTGCTGCTAAATCTTCTTAGCTATATCTGAGAGTAATGTTAAGTATCTAAATTTAATTATGTGTTTTGAATGTCGTTATCTTCCAGCTGTCAAGTTCTAAAAGTAGAAAGCAAAATGGATAAAGTCTTCTTTTCTCCCATTGTTTCCCCCATTCGCAACAGTTGAGTTTCTTGAGCGGCAGTTTATTAACGGTTTAATACATTAACAAGGCAGTAAGGGTTGCATTGGACTACCTTTTCCATTCTACGTATGCTGTGCTTGCAAGAGAAAAAATCGAATTCAAAAACAAATACAAGAAGCCAGGTTTTAAGAAACTGCAAAAAGCTTTGTAAAAATGAGAGAGACAACAACATGGATATGATTAAAACGTCTTAGCAACTAAATAATGATGTTTATATATGTGTGGGATTTCGGGAGTGAGCGCGAATTTCAGTTGGTTGCTATTATAAAAAATTTTAAATAAATTTTTAAATGAAACGCCGGTAGTAAATCTTACGTTGGATGTAACTTCCGCCTATTTTTTTTTTTTTTTTGTATATTTGTACACAGGCAATATCCCACAAAAGGACACAAAACAAAAGGAAACCAGAAAACCATTAACAACAGCACATGTCATCACCAGCATTTACACCCACATGAAATAAATACACAGCTTCGCGCATGAAAGAAGAAAAAACGAAATAAAAATAAAAAATGGAGCTACATTCATATGTTGTTTCAGTTCAATTGCTTTACTATTACATGTAAAGAAATATGAGCAACTAAAATTATTATCACTTATTTACACTACAGTGACCAAAAAATAAATGAAAAGATAAATAAAATTTGAACCCCGTTGACGCTATGAAATCAAAGAAAATTTCTTTTCGGTGATAGAAGTACTATCCGTAATGTCTGTGCAGAGCTTCAGCAGCATATATAATTGTAAAGTTACGGATGTTTTCGAAAATATGCAAAAGCTAGCCCAACAAAAAAAATGCATTCAATTTTATTTGCGGAATGAACAGCCTGCCGCGTATAGGACGTTCCAGCTAGTGCTTGGTGATAAAGCTACATCCTAACAAAGTCTTTATAATTGAGACTTGACTTTAAAAAAGAAGATCGAGTATGAGCTCAAGATGGACAGCGCCTCGCATAACCATCACCGATGCAAATCAATTAAAGAAAGGAGGAATAGTAGACTTTGCTAATGCAATGGATATTTCACCTCAAATACATCATATCTTGATGGGTTCCACAAACGCTCAACTCTTCGAAAAAAAGGATATACCATTGGCATCCGTGATATTAATAAATTCTGACTAGCAAGATATTATGAAACGTATCATTACGAAAGATGCAATTTATGGCTGGCCAACAAACTTGAAAGACGTTCTCGAATCGTTTGAGAAGATAAAGGTCGAAACCCAGAAAGTAGTTAATTCCACAAAAGATTTCTGTGACTGTTTCGAGGATTGGAAAGTGTATTGTGTTAGCTGGGAAGCACTTTGAAGGCAATGAAATTTACGTGAAAGGATAAATGACGAGCTTTCATTTATAGAGAAATCGAATGATGCGACACTGTGAAGTGAGAGCCCAATCAGCGAGTCTATAATTAACGATCAAAGAAAAAGAAACCAAATGTAAAACTGCAAAGATCTATGTATAAATAAGTAAATAGAGCGGAAGAGTACAAAAGTATACATATATCGCACCACTAAGCCGACGTAAACTTGCAAAAGCGTGCCAAGCATTACATCATAACTTTTGTGTTGACGGATTTTAAGCCGACCTTGAAAGATAGTAAATTTTAGTTTTAATCGTGGCATAAGCAATGCGCGTGTATGAAGAAGCATTACATCATTACTTTTGTGTTGACGGATCTTAAGCCGACCTTGAAAGGTAGTAAATTTTAGTTTTAATCGTGGCATGAGGAATGCGCGTGTATGAAGAAGTATGTATTTAATAGTACACAATTAATCCGGGAGAGGGGTTAGGTTTGTAAAAATCACTAAGATTTTTAAAATGAACCCTAAGTAAATGGTTCAAAATTGTATAATAAGTATTATAAGTTCCGGAAGGACTGAAAGGAACATTCAAGTTTAAAATTGGTTAGTTAATGGCACCATTTATCATTTTTCCAATTTTCCCAGGGTATAAGTAAGCATTATTTTTTCAAACGGTGCCAGTAAGACAAACAGAGTGCGACCTAATTTCTTTATTGCTAAAAGCAAAAAGAGTTTCTATAGAGATTTAACTCATGATGAGAACCGAAAGATGCATATTCTAGTTTAGGTCTCACCAGGCTCACATGTACCCAATTCGCTATTCTCTAGACTGAAATATAATAAAGCCTGGCATCTACTTAATCACCTGTTAATTTAATTTATTTTTAAAAGTCGCTCTTGCAATACGAAATCAAAATAAAGTCTTGGCTTGTCGATCACAGTACAAGCGATCGCATGAAAATTTGTATGGAAGAGAGTAACGCGAATAAGAGTTCAGTTTAATTAGATATTTATTATTATATTTATTTATATTATTTATTTATTTATTGTCTATGTATTTTGTAAACAAATTGACAAAGTGTGGATTTACAGGCTGCTGGATAATTCACATCCTCTATTGAAAGCTTTACTGCGTTTGAGATTTAAACCCGCGATCATTGAATTGTTAGTCGCGATCTTTTGGCTACTCGGTTATCCAGTCATATTAGAGGAGACTTAAATAAGATTTTGTGTGGAGGACTGACATCGTGTCTCGAATACATCCATTAATTCAAGGTAAAACACAAAAATTGCGAAACATTTCGTTGTGAGTCAATCTGTTCTAGATCGGGAACTCATATGCAATTTTATAAACTATTAGATTAGTTAGTTATTTGCTTGTGCACCTTATCTCCGTTTTACGAATTTTACCATTTCTAATTCTTGCTTTTTACATGGGTAGATTTCAGTTAAGATTAACATTCGGGACGACTAACGTGCAAGATGTTGTAAAAGTCAAATGAAAGTATTTTTGGAGAGAAAGTTACTTTCATATGAGGAATGAACGCGAACGAATCCATCGCGGTATATATTTTCAAATATACATTTTGCATAAGAAATGTTGACAGTCAAAGCGCATTAATTTTTAAATCAATCAAGAAATATTTTAAAACAAATATATATCGAAATAAAGAAAGAAACTTCGTTTCCGACGTTAAAGCCGAGTTGTAGGTTTTTGGCTCTTATGTACCATTATCTAGTATTAGCTGTAAGTTAAAGATTTTTGTTTATTATAGAGACGATTGATTGTGGATTGACCCATTTTCGAGATTTGATATGCAGCCATTAACTAAAAATATATTTGGTATAATTAAATTTACGTTTTTATGACGTGAAGACAACGGCTTTAATAGAACTCTGCCCTTGCGGTGAGTATGTACATGTTTCGTAGAATCATCTACACATTTTTTCGGGTTTCACCACTAGCTAGGATGATTTTGCAAAAAGAGAAAGGAAAATGAGAAGTTGCTCGTATATCGTCAATCAACAAAAATCCTAACTCGCTTTTCTCTCCAAAAAAAACCCGATAATAAATTTATTCTTTTACGCACAAGATTTATATATATACTTATAAAAAACTTATAAAAATTTTAAATTATTTATTGACTACTCCACAATTTTCCCTTGCACGATCATCAACACTGAAAATTGCAATAACTACATCCTTGTAATGGTTTATTTTGTGGTGCGAAAGAGATGATTACAATTTTTTCCTCGTTTTATTCTTTTGTAAGCATCTCAAAAGGCAAAAAAAATAACAAAAAACATTCACATTTGCAACTATAGAGCGTTGATGGTAAGTCGTAAGGGAAATGCTATTCCGTCCATACCAGTTCTTCAGATTAAGTCGTTGTCGTATATACATATATAGGTCTACCTCGTCTTTTAGCTTGCTCCGTGTTTTTGTCATTGCGGTGGATATTTATGCTGGTAACTCTTGAAGAGTAGGTTTTGCTTTTGCTGGTTCAAAAGAATCGATGAATTATGTATACATACATTAAAAAGTGAAAGCAATTGTATGATAAAGTGTTTATTTTTTTAAAGCGTGGGGACAGTATGGTAATATATTTACATCGCCTATTTATTTAATATACTTTTTTATAGCAAAAAATCGGGTAATTCTTTAGTATCCTGGTCTTTCTTGTGACAACTATCCTTAGGCTCCACATCGCCGTATGATGTCAACGATTTTGGTATCATGCCATCTTAGTTTATGTCAAATATCAGGGACTTTTCCAGTTTCTATTATCAACAACTCATCACTCTTTGTTAGCAACCACTTGACTGCTTGCTCCGCAATCTGCGTTCGAAATATATGATTACATACTTAAGACGATAAGAAGAGAGAATGAAATATACGTTTCAATTGGGAAACAAAAATCAAGTTTTGTATTATATTAACCCGACATTAAATCAGTGAATTCCTTATTTTACATCGCATAGGTGAGGCAACGTCAATATTTTAAATAAGTAGAAATCGTTATTTTATGAACAGTTCAAGAATAACTTATAAGCGCCAAAAAATGATACACTTCTCTTCTTCTATTCTTATATTGTACTATGAATTAAATGCGCGCCTTTTCATTTATTCTTGGTGAACACGAAAAGCGAAAAAACTCGTTCTCTAATTCAATTAATAGCAAATGTGTTTCAAAATCAGCGAAAATTGAAAAGGAAATAATGCCACATGGTTTTTATGATTTATGGCGAAAATGCTTTATCGAAATCAGCAAACGGTTTACCCCTTTGCGATCTAGATACATCGATGTTAAAGCGCGCTACGGTGGGTTCGAGTAATGACTAATAAAGTTGATGAAATTTTTTAAGAAATTAATTAAGATGCGCATTTCATCTTATGACATCGCCGCGGAACTGTACGTTGACCAGGAAGGTGAAAAAACTTTGAACAATTACAAAAACGTACCTACTTACCACACAAATTGCCCGTAAAAAAGTCAATGCGCTAAATTTCTACGAAAGAAAGCGAAATTGAGCCATTTCTGAATAGATAAATGGAACGAAACGTGCGCGACATAGGACAATAATGTGTCTTTTCAAATTTTTCACTTAGATGGCGGTAGGCAGTAAATACCACCACCTTTACGTCACATATATACAATATTTGTTACTTGGTGGAGCTGGAAGGGAATCATATGTATCATCAGTTGCTCCAACGATTAATTTCATCTTCCACTACAAATAACTAATTTGATTAAAGTAAAAAAGCTCAAAATTGCTTAATAGAGAAAACTTTGATTTCTGCCTTGATAATACCAGGCGATATATATATACATATTTTTAATGATTTTTATTGGCAAGAATTCAGAAAGTTGTCCTGGGAAGTTTTGGCCTTCGTACAGCGCAAATATTATACCACCTGATTACTATATGCTTCAATCTCTGTAGAACTTGGTATCTTAAAGTTGACTGCGAATGGAGACTATAAACAACGAAGTTTATCCTTCGAGACGATATGCGCGGCTCGTAACCATTGAAACTCAAAGTGTACGTCAAATTACAAACCTTTCGTGTGTTTTGTTCTTACGGTCATTCCAAACGCTACGATACTTTTAAAGAAACGAGAAAAACGGAAATTCAGCTTTGTTTGCACACAGTTTATCCCTTTGTTTATTTACGAGGAAATGGCATGATATACATTTCCATACATGTGATTGTAATTATTTCGATAATACTGAAGTACTAAGTAAATGATATCCTTTCTTTTTCGTGAATTTTATATAATGCATGGCAAATAATTTTTCAGACAACCCAATATAATTTTTTAGGAAACACAGTACATAAAATACTGTACATAGAAATGTATGTTTGAAACTATGCTAGAATTGTAGTTACACATTAAGATAATGTGTATGAAAACAGGTGCGCTCCCAATAATAGCCATTTTATTATTAAAAATTACATTATATTTTGTAGTTTTATGCGAAAGTTTTTTCGTATCTACGCAAAAATGGAAAATAAATATTACGCAAAGGAATTGGTTTACGTGTTATTTTCCTATTACATTTTCAGAAAGAACTTAAATATATATGATTTGTTGTACTTAAGAGTAGAATAATTTATAAATTGAGAAACTTTTACGTGTTTAACAAAAATACAACAAAAATGTACATAGTTTTTTAAATTGCACTTAGGAAGCTTTAAAATAATATTTATTGTTAAAACTTTAGTAATTATTCCGTTTAGCGGGTGGCTAGATTCTTACACTAAAAGACCACATGGAAGCAATCCCCCAGCGAACGATCGATTCATTTGAGAAGTGCACTACGCGTAACGAGGAAAACCGATTAGCTTTTGAGGAAAATAAATGTTACTCATCGGCCCAATTGGACAAATTTATTTTAAGTCTAAAATACCTTTATACAACTTCATCATGGCGTGGAGTCCGCCGTAAGCCTGACGTTCGCTTTGTCTAATGGCTAGTTTTGGTTGCCCTAACTGCGAGCTGTCGTGGGCAGGCTCGCAGACGCAAAATTTAAGATAGAAAATTACAATTTGAGTAATTCTTTGCCATATATCAAGCTTGGATAAAACCTGTTAATGGTTGCTTGCACTATAATTGGAAATTAAATGAGAGATAATGTAAGGTGCGAACAAGCGAAACAAATGTCGATTCCTGCTCGTGCAATCGTCGTTATAGCTGGTTTTCCCTGACAAGACGATGTTCGATCTTTTCATATACCAAAGCAGTTGTCACTCTGCGACTCATGACCACGTACGTCAGGTAAAAACAGCTATGTTAGATTGATAATAGATTACAAATCAATTTTTCATATACCTAATGATTTGTTAAACATCGTATTTAAGGAATCGATTCCGCGATCGATTGTTAAACATCGTTTTTAAGGAATCGATTCCGCGGCCGGTGGAAGTACTTACTTTTTATGCGAAGAAAGTGGATATATTAAACTTGTCAAAACGTTTGCCAAGCCTAGAAGGAAACTGCGGAGGTTTTACAAACAACGCGAAGTTTTCATTATGATCAAATGCTGAATTGAGATAAGCACATCCCTCTGTGCACACGTATAATATCTGCTATAATCATTCACCTGAAAAATTGTGACATCGGTTTCTGTAGTGGCAAACACATTAGAAGTCGGTGCACGCAGATTTGTAGCGAATTTAGGAGACAACGTTCGAAAAACACGCTCACAGAAAACAAGCGTAACTAGTAAGACGAACGATAAAGACCCGCGATTGTCTACTCGATAACAAGTGGCGTCTCCTAAAGAATCGTAACTCGGAGTAGCAGATAGGAGCGTACGTGGGTTTTACCAAGTTAGCGTCTCACACTGTGTTAAATTGGACAGCCTTTAGATACTTTTTCACATCTTTGTATTTCAAAAGCAGATTTATTGCACATTGCTTCCATAATTTTTTACCATATTTGCAGACTGGCGGCTTGCTTCAAAGTAGACTTCAAAAATGATGAATTGTGTGGGTATATATGCAGGGCCCCGTGTCTGTGTTTTTTCCTTTTTTTTCTCTTATTATGCGAGCTTGAGGTGGAAATCTTCGGCTGCATGCACGATTCGTCATCCATACCGCTTATGTACTAAAGGTACCCCCCACATACTTCATTATCCACACTGCTCCACAGGACTATGCTGAAGCATTACTTCGCGGAGGCTGGCTATAATTGGTGCTCTCCAAGTGGTGGAAGCTTAGTGGAATACCATTGGGCTTATTCCTTTTCTCTCCATCCGCCGTCTCTTACAGCCACCTACAGCACTTTGATTCCAAATTTGTGTGTGTGCGCGTGTGCATGTGTGTGCGGTTGGGAATAAAATTCAATTAAAATTCAGCACCCATGGATTGAAAGCACATTAAATGTTGAAACCGGTTTTCTATTATTTTTGTTCCTCAGTTACATAAACTATCATGACTTTAAAAGAGATATCACTTATTAAAAAAATTCATGATCCATGTTTTATTTCTGAAAAAGAATTTTTTTCTTCTCTATTTGCTAAACACATTTGTGAAACTCAAAAATGAATGTTTAAACTGATACATAAATATTTTATTCAATGGTTTATGGTATTAATTTTTTTTAAAAATATGTGTATAAGAAGAGATTTCTGCTCTACTGCGCAGCAAGGAAAATAATAAAACAATTAATAAAAATATGGAAACATAAACTGTAAAAAAAATGTGCACAAAATATTTAAATAAAATTACGTCCGAGTGTTGAAAATGTTTTGTAAAACGAAAATTTGGCGCGCGTAGGTAAAAAAGCAACGGTGAAATGTTTGAAAAAACTAATATATATAGTCTTTCATAAGTAACTGAGGTTGATTTCTTCATTAAACTTAATTTTGCTAGAGAACTTACTTTTTTTAAAAATCATGGGAGCACTGGTCCTTGTGTACAACTTTCGTATCGAATTTAGAAATACCGTTATTTTAGGCTAACATTTCCTACAGGATAATGATTATTGAGAAGAACATTTGAAATTATCGTGTGTTTGAATTTTTCCTATTTTCTAGCGTAGGCGTATTCTTTAGCAAACCATGATTGTTACCGAGCTGGTTTAAATACCTTCATTAATTGGTTTGACTCAGGAAGACCAAAGGAAACCAACATAAAACGGACCACCCCAAGAATAAGTGGCTGAGTTGATTTGGAATTTCATAGTGTTCCACATTTTGGGCAGCAGGATTTCATTTCTGCAACCACCTCTTCTTTGAAGTCTTTTTGAAGAGAAAAATTTCTATCGATAACAAGAGTAAAAAGATTCTGTCGAGAAATACTAAAATTTGGAAACTTGTTTTGAAAGATTGTTGAGGTGAGCCGTATTTTAAAAACCAAAGAATCGTATTTTAAAAGACAAAAGCGGCCGATATTGTATACACCTTCTTCGATTTTAGTTCGCTTTGTAATACATCATATGGTTCGTGCCGTTGGATTATGGGTAGTGTAAATTTTATTTGCAGAACCGAGGACCTTAGCATTTCATACCGTTTCATTCGGCGAAGTTCACAAACACTTCATCGCCTTCTTGTTTCGAAAGTTTCGATTCAATTCTCCTCGCCTTCAGCGAATTCTCTGCTTATGAGGTTGTTGAGAACTAGTCACCAATTAGTCAGTTTTCTGATATTTTTGTTAATTCTTTTATTTGCAACTGCGCAAGGATGCTTTATGTTATGACAACGGCAGGTAAAGTATGGAAAATTTCCTCTTGCTGTCATTGCTTTCCAAAATTTTAGAGGATATCCTTTTCTGCAGAGTTATTCATTTTTCAAGCAAACTACTTTTGTCAGATATGCGATTTTACCAGAGATATAGAAGTAAATACTTATAGCTTTTCTGTGGAACGATAAAACGGTTGTAGCATATTCCATACTCGATCTTTTAGATGAATGCAATTATTTTAATTTTTCGTGGTCTAAAAGTAGGAATTTGAAGATATGGCTGAGTAAATTACGTGTATATAAAATTGTATTTAAGTAAAATTATGCAATAATAAGTTTATAGAGAGCCTGCGAGCATCTATTGCATTAATACCAAGGTAGCTAATGCTGTCCAACATTTCTAAGGAAAAACTTTTAATAAAACCTGTTGTTCTATATGAATGAATTCTCTTGCTTTCTTTGTTCGGTATAAAGCGGACATTAAAAAGTATACTCGCTGTCTGTTCGTGTTACGCAAATGTTAACTTAAGGATGTTTGTGTTAATTGTTTTACCATACACTGCAGATTCCAAGGTTATAAAATTTATTTCAAGTTACTTTGTATATTCTTGCGTTATTCGACATTTCGAGCAGACAGAAAGACACTATATAGTTTATATGTACGTAAGTTATTTGCAAAGTTTATGTATTTTACTGTTAAAATCTTTATTTACGTTAAACATTTTTTCAAAAAAAAGGCGAAATGTGTCGTTAAGCACAGATGTATAATATTTTGAGCACTTTTCTCTAAATTATAACTTAGTCATGCGTTGACATAATGGAAAATAAAAAAAAAAAATGGAAACCATTAAGAAATAAAAATTGCAAGTTGATAGTTACTTTGAAATAATTTAAAACAAAAGAGACTCACACTTTAAAAATTATAGATGCGAGGTTTTGCCCGAAGGATTGTTTCGATTTTTATTGTTTATTTTTTGGCTAAAGGGTGTAATACACAAAAAGTGTTATTAATAGAAAGAGTTTTTGGGGAAAATTGAAAGAAACTGCTGAGGACAAATATTTTATGACGCGTGAATGTAATATGCGTTTGCATATTTTTAACCGTTTTTCGCATTAAGCGAAGATAAAAGCTTCACCAACGTACACTGTTTGGCTGTAAGTCTGTTTGGCTACATAGTACGCGTTGTCCTGTTGTTTATGTCGCCTGCTTATACACACAAGATAAGTACAAATTTCCAATTTTACATAAGGGAATACAAATGTTTGTCACAACCCCATCACAATGAGATCGAAGTAATGTTATATCATAAATAGATGCACATGTGTAGATAATTTTATGCATAACAATAAAATGCCATTACAAATTGCTAATAGCAATAAACTTATCATACTAAGTGCTGCAGTGTCAAGCATTTCGTCTACATTGGTGAAATATGTAAGGAATTATTTTATTTATGAACTCTAGTTTCATTGACTTCTTGAACGAGAAAAATTGTGATCGGCTCGGAACACATCCTTTCGCAACCCATTATTGCTTGTTTATGACAGCCGTTTATAAAAGAAATCATAGGACCACTGAAAGGAACTGTATATACATCGGATACCGTGCCACATATATTACGCATCGTACATATCCCGATTCGTATTTTTATAAGGCTTAGCAGCATTTTGTTCATTGATTAGAAACACATTATTTGTACGTTGCATCCTTGATTCGATTTCAATAATTTCCTTTGAATTCCCATTTCAAAACTATGATTGAATGTTAGGTGAACGTGAACAATGTCGGAAAATTAAGCGGCGGTTACAGCCATTGCAGTGAAAGTGAAATATAATTGAATTCTCGGCATAGGCAATCAATCATAATTATTTGCTTGACGAAGTTGGCGTTACTGGCAACAGTTAAACCACACGTAAATTATTCGATTGCCAACGTGTGTTAGGTCTAAATATGTTTCTTGAAAAAATATTATTTTTTCTAATATTGTATGGAGACTTCACCATTTTCAGCCAAACATAATAGTTTTTGGAATTCCAAAAAAAAAATTAATTCTCAAAACAATAATGCATCGCAGACTAATGAAAATTCGTAGCGTTTATGGAGGAAGTCGTTTGTCCCAATCAATGAGGATTTCGCAGTACAAATTTTGATTTTAGAGACGCGAAGCTCTACGCTCGACCTAAAGTCGATGAACTTCTTTAGATATTGAACTGAACATTGATCAAAAATCAGTTTAGCATCGCATCGAAAAAATAGACGGCGGTAAACAACAAGCCTATACATATTTAATGTAGGAAAAAGACTGTGGTCCACAATTGATGAAGCGCCAAAGCGCTGATTGATATCAACATAACATGGTGATAGAAAGGAATCAGCCATCATGAGCTGCTTCAAGACTGGCCAGACAATCGATTTTATTCACCGAGGCCGACAACTAATGCAAGTGAAGTTTTGGTCAGGTTACAAACATCTTTAATGTCTTCATCAAAAAATGGTAAAGTAACGAAAGTGGCGGTCAACTCGCTTAATGGGGTAAAGTTGACTTCAAACAAAGACTGCGAAACTTAAACTGCGACCGATGGCGGGTAAAGATAATTTCAACTGAGATTTGGAAGGTTGGATGTGCAACCTTTGTTTAAGAGAAGCCAAAAAGACGGCTTCCGTTTTTCTGACCTTTGTGGTTAATTTCTCGTTCTCTTTTTGGTACAAGATATATATATATCCGTTGAATAACTTTAATGACGAATAGCTCATATAATAGGATATAACAAACAAAATGAAATAAAATACATAGAATAAATGTTTTAAGTGCAGAAATTGCGTACAATGAAATCTCATACGTAGTGTAAACAAAAAGAATGAATAAATTTTAACAAAAAAGTTAAGACAAATTGCTAGTAATAAAAATCATTTACGATAAGTTCATATTAACGTACAAGTTTATGCACACACGTGTACGAAGAAAAATTACATGAATTTAAATTAATATTATTTAACGATCCCATTAATGTTCCACACAAAGTCCAGAAATAAAGAGTTAAAAATGAATCTACAACAATGTCTTATAGGCACTTATACAAATGTATGTTTGCAATTTTATGTCTTGTTTAACTCAATGTACAGATAGACATTTTGCGATTTATTAGGACTATTTAAAATTAATTTAAGGGATAAGGTTTCCTTGAACACTGAGAAAATTAAAAATTTACGTTAGTGGTTGCCATTATTCAAGCTACAAAAGTAAGCAACGAAAGCGTTGCTCTCCCTCTATTTTACTTTGTTTCATATTCAATTTCCAAATGGGAAAGATGTGCTAGTTTTTCCATGCATTCGTTATGCATAAAAATATAGTTCACCTACACGTTCGCATACCTGCTCCTCTCTACCTTCCCGTAGGTAAATTCATCCCATTGGTGTCCTGCCTGATACTTACCATTTGTCAAATCTAGCTCCCTTATACATCGGGGTCTATCCATCTAAATCAATGTCGAACTCTCATCGTTTTCGCGTTTCTGTTGATTTTTAATTTTCTTCTTCAGTGGTTGCAGACATATTAGAGCCTAAAGTTTTCTTTCTTCTTTTTTTTATAGGATTTTATGTTTCTTTAATTAGGAAAAGTAGCTTATTCCCATTGCTAATGAACTCACGAACTTTGGTTAACTGCAATTATGCGTACTACGCACGGCTGCACGAGAAAAACAATACTGAACGAAACTTAATAAAAATCTTGGAAAATTTTTTGTTCTTGTGGTGCATTTCAACCGAAAAAAATAAATAAAAGATATTATAAAATCATAACACACGCACAAATAGCACATAAACGTATTCGCATATTGCCACTTATCTGCACATTGTATATTAAAACTTTTGTGTCAACAATTTAATGGACCCTTGAATGTGTATAATAGTTTATGAATTTCATAAGTTCATCGATAAAGAGCCCGAGAGCTCAATCGTTTGTTTTATGTCGCTTTTCATGAAAACCAGAAATTAAGCCCTAATTGATTTTAAATTGTGTGCACACATATATAAATCGTCGCCTAATTGCAGTTTGCTCCAATCCAATTGATGCAGCATAAAAGCAATATGTTACATAACTATTTGAAACTTAATTATTTACTATTTCTGGACGAATAGAGTAAATGTCAGTAATGTATGAACTATATATGACCTAGCGATGTGATACTAATGAATAAAAGGGTGTTTATATGATTATAAATGCATAGAAATCATAGTCATACACAATAATAAACAGAAATTTGAGTGCCTTTTCAAAAACCTATAATCCAATTACGCATTGACCAATAGGTACTAAGAAAAAAACTTCTAAAAAGACCATCCTAGCCTTTTGTTAGACGGCTTACAGCTTTTCCATCTATCTTTGCATGTTCTTTGCCTACTCAACCTTATCTCACCAACATAGTCATATCTTAATTGTCTTGGCGGCTCTTTCCTTGTCGCACAAACTTATCGCATTCCAGTATCTTTGTCCGCACCTTAATCTCATCTTTGTCAGCCCAGGATTACTTCACCTATGGTAGCCACATCCTGATCAATATTTCCGATTTTTTCTCTCTCACTGGCCTATTCTACTCCTCGCCAGCCAAGTCTGGTTCTAACCAGCCACATCTTAATTCAATTTTCAGCTTTTTTCTTTCTTGCCAGATTATTCGTATCCAACCTAGTCTCTTTTTACCCAGCCCAGCCTTATTCCTTGCTAGTTTATGCTATATCGGCTCTTTTCAACAAGTCCAGTCTCATTGGCCATTTCTTATTTTTAGCCCGCTTGGCCTTGCCTTGCGTTTTCTAACCAATTATTTTGACTAACATGTCAAAACTCTGCAGTAGCTAATAAATCCGTCAGCTATCGGGTTCTTTGGTCCTAGTCTTATTTCGAAGTAGAATATTTTTCAGTGACCTAAGAACCATGTAACATGTTCGACAAAAATAAAAATTTAAAGATTTGTTTCACGCTCACATTTTATTGCAATAGTGAATCCGATAAAAGAAAAAGTGTTTACAAGTCAAAACGTATGGGCCATTGTATGGAAAAAGATTTCATATAGAGAGAAGACAAGGACTATTACCTCGGTTTGCACACACGACGAATCGGGCGGAAGTGATTTTATCACACTACCCCCGAACCGTCCATATATGCTGAACACAATGAACACAAAATCAAGGCACGGATTGCGTATCTTTTAGTTAAATAGCCCTGATTTGGAAGGCGTACGTTGAGGACTGTTTGGTTGAGACTTATGTATGACTTACGCCAATCGAAATTTACTTCGGAGAAATAATAAGAAAATAAGGGGCAATTTTGCCGTTTGTTTGATTACAATGAATAATAAAATCACACAAACCCAAATGCAAACCAAATTATGGAAAATTTGACAAAATGAAATGAAGTGAAATAAAGCGAAAATACTAAGTACTTTTGATTGAAAAAGCGAACAGCTTATGAAATTTGTCTTTTTACTTTTGTGTTATATATATGTATATATTAACCTATAAATTTGACTTTTTGCTTTTTAGTCGGTTTCTGAGAATAAAAGCCTTCTGACCTCAATCACTCCAAAGTAAAGGCCAAACGGATCATTAGAGATATGTAGGTTCTTCTTATGCCTTCACTAGCAGCAATTTTTCTTAAACCATCCACCTACTTTTGTCACTTAAACGTTTCTTTATAAGCCTTAATAGGCTTAATAGGTTTATCTAATTATTATACTCATCGCCGAAGGATGAGGGATGTATTCATTTTGTCAAAAAGTTTGCGACGTTCAGAAGGAAGTACCCGAGACCCCACAAGGTATATATATTCTTGATCAGAATCAAATCCTAAATCGAATTAATCATGTCCGTCTCTGCCTGTGACCGCCTGACCGTCTGTGTAATGTCTGTTGCAAACATTCTCCTGGCCGCAAAAGTGAAGCTATCGAGTTCACATTTGGCAAAAAAATTAGAAGTTCTTGCACGCAGGCTGGTATTGTAAATGGGCCAAATCGCTTGAAGGATACGCCCACAGTACCTCGTAAACTGAGAATACCAACTTTTTTCGAAGAGAATAAAAAATTGTTTTTTTGCTCATTGTAGCAAATAAATGTACAAAAATTTGAAAACATATTGTTTGAGCGATGTTGATGCATTTGTGCAAAAAATGGAAAAAATTGACCGCACCTACTCAATATTATAATGTACCAAAATTTAATCCTTTTTTCAATAAAGCGTAGAAACAAGCTTCAAAAACCTCATAAAGTATACAACCGCTTGGCCAATTTTAAATCTTCAATGCCCCTAAACATATCCGCCTGCTCGTCTGTCCATCTGACTGTTTGCGCAATTTTGTGGTATTTGTGGTTTGGTTAGTGAAAATGAAGATATCGCCTACAAATTTGCAAAAGAACTTGGAATTGACCTAAGCTTTTCAAGGAACGCGCCTCCAGCGCCCACATGTCTCTACAACAAAAAGTTTTATTTCGAAAATAGAAGAAATCAACTGCCCCCACTCCATTTTATAGAGCATGAGAATTTTGTTTTCTTACTTCTTTCCTTTTCTTTTGGGGTAAACGGTGATGGGTATAAAATATTCGATGCTGACCGAATTTAATTTTTTTATTTGTCTTAACTATTATATTGTTAATTATAGCGTGAATCTACCACGAATAATTAAAATAATCTTCTGTTTCCCAAAAAAACCCTTTTTTTTGAAATTCAAACAGCGTTCTGTAAAGAAATTTTTCATTGCAATAATTTTGTATGTTTATCTAAACAACCATTAACCATATAACTTTCCTTTAGCAAAGCACACAAGTTACGTGTTGTAATGATTTTTCCGTGGCGCAAAACCACGCACACAACGCAACCATTGTGATCAGCACTGTAAAGTTGCGGTTTATTTAAGAGATTTCTAGCAATGTCCCCAGCAAGAATGCAGGCAAGTACAAATCGAATGATAAACTGGCAGTGATACAGACACTACATATGTGAGGATAACAATGTTGAATGCGTAGGCTAAAAATGAAATGTGAAAACATACGCTAAAAAAATTGAAGCACATCCACGCGATAAACAAGAACTGAAGGATTTTACCTATAGCTATGTCAACTAATCCGAAATTTAATATCGAGAACTTAATCACGAATAAGGGGAAAATTCTGCCAAAAGGGATTAAGTCAAAAAAGGTTTTATTGATAATCCCGTGGAATCAACCTAGTAGTGATCTAATTTTTTAAGAAGCGTATCTGGGCTTGTTCTTGGCACAAAAACAAATCACGGCTGAAACGTATGTTAACAATCATTTACTTTTCAAATTGTAAATTGAGAAACTAATAGGAGAATGAAAGTTTTCTTGAAGTATGAAATAAATTTTTTATGAAACAGAATTAAATTACATAAAAATACACATACACACACATATATATAAATTGACTTAAATAAAAATAAATATCCTTGACCATAATAAATTCAAACACTATGCCAACCAAAAATTGTGTGCATTGCTTTTATTTTCATACCCATACAATAGTACATTTATAAAAATGTGTGCAGATTTACAGAAATTCTATGCTAAGTGCTTCCGCTTCATAAATTATAGTTATAAAGAAATTGAAGAAAATTTGAATTTATTTTTTCTTCGAAAGCAGTTCATGCTTTAGAAATATTTCAAAAGTAGAAATAAATGGAAACTAATTTAGTTTTGAGTACAAAAGTGAAGGTTCTGCTGCGAAGACAGCTGTCAAAAAATATAATTGAAATCCTCAACCTTCCTACTAAAGAGTTATTTGTTAGCTTAAATCAAACAGCAGAGTAAATCAGAAACAAAATAAGTAGTGAAAATTTTAAATATTAAGATGAATGAAATAGTGGACTTTTTTACATTTTCAGCAACCTAATAGCATTAGTTGAGCAGTTTTTGTTTACTAAGTCATAAACTTTTTTTTCATTCATGCATTTTTTTCTCCCCAAACTTTCAAAATGTGGTGTAATTTGGAAATAGTTGCGAAAAGAGCTATTTCTGTTGGGATTCGACCTTAAGCTAAAAGAATCAATGTACAAGATTTAATCAAAATAGCCCGATGCCAGACGAAAATATTAATGGTCAGATTCAAATGGAAATGGAATGGGAAATGGTTCTGAATTGATCGGTATAACTAAGGGTGTTTCTATCCCCAATCTTTATCAACATCCGCACAAACTTGATATACCATATTAATGACATGATAATTTTAGTACGATTTATAAGATCTATAGTTGTGAGGTTACAATTTAAAAAAGAAAGGGGGAACTATCTGTGTTCCGGCGTAAGAAGGAATTCTAATGACTTAAGCGTAGACTTTGACTAAATATGTGTTTAAAGCCATAATCAAAGGGGTAAAAAAGCGACACAGCACGGAGGTACATCATGGCGATCGGTTCAGATGGTAACAAATGGAATTTCCATGCACTTCACACACTTACGAAAACTTTTGTAATCCTTTATTCTTAAAAAAAAATTTTACTATTTCCCGCAATGGGTAATAAAATTATTTTACTATTACGCATTTTTGAATTTGACGTAGATTTTTCAATCTATTTAGCCAGTGCGACAAATTCCCTATCCCCCGGTGGGTTTAAAATTAACAATAAATCAAGACCTTCTAGTCTTGTCTAGCCCCTATGATTGACTTAAAACCAACCGAAAAAATTGTATTCGCCGGCGACCGAATATTTTATACCCATCACAGTGATTCTAAGTAGACTGACAGAAGTGAAAACCTAACATTTCATATTTTACACTGTTGGGTAGATGTGCCTGTGGTAAAAACATCTTTTTTGTAATTAAAATTATCGCTTCACACACAGTGCGATTTTTATTTCTAATACCAATAGGTTGAATGTATATTCCTTTTGTCAAAATATATGTAACGACCAGAAGGAAGTTTCACATAGCCTATAAAGCATCAATATTCTTTATTACTAAGGATTTAAGAGTCTCCCTCTATGTGTGCGGGTGTAATGTCTGTCGTCGCAAAAACTAGTATATCGCTTGCAAGTTTGGCAAAAACACCACCAAGACATTGGTTACAAGACATTGGCCACAAGACATGCCTTTAGTGCAATACAAACGCGCCCATTTTCAAAAGTGAAAAAATAAGATTTTGTGCGTATTACTCATAGAATACAACAGGTTGAGAGATAAAACTTGCCAAATCTGTTCGATACCTGTACAAAAATAGAAAAACTCGATCGCACCCAATTCTCTTTCTTTATTGTAATGTAATTTGAATGTAATTTTCCTAGTTTCTTTTCGGTTTCCCATGGTATGAAAACACATACATATAATTAAATGAAAGGTTAGCAAACGGAACGTTATTGTATTAATGTATATAAATAATACAAGCGTTTACGTGCAAAGGACTATAAGGATGGATAATAGAAATGCTGTGTAATGGCAAGTAAACAAGTAAAAGGAGAAAAATAGTTAACAATAGGTTAGCAGGTTATAAAGGAAGGCTTAAAGCTGCGGTGAGATATCCATCACTTCCAAAATATGCACCACGACATTTTCGCTTGTTGTAAGAGTAAAAGCATCAATAAATATCAAATTTACTCTAAATTTTTTCCCGAAGAAGAGTTTGTTTCACATACTAATTGCAGACATTTAATGATTGAAGGCAACCTTGCGAAGTCTACATTGTGTCGAGTGCTTTTGTTCCGTTTTTCAGGTGTGTTTGTAAAGACAACGAGGACAATTTTAAAATTTGACAAATGTTGATGATATTTCTCAACCTTCAACTTTTTATCTCTATTGCTCAAACTTGCAAGTTTCGCATGAAATAGGGAAGTGGCAAGCGGTTGAATGATAAATAATACGACGAACGGCATATAGACTTTTTGAGTAAATCATTCTAAGTAAATCATTTTTATACCCATCACCGAAGGATGAGACGTATATTCAAAACGTCAAAACGTTTACAATGTCCAGATAAAAACTTCGGAGACCCCGCATGGCGTATATACACATAATATTTGTGATAAGCATCAAATTCTGAAGTAATTCAAGCGTGTCCGTCTTTCCGTCTGTCGGTCTCTCTGTCTGTGTAATGTCTATTATACCCATTTTCCTGGCCGCAAAAGTGAAGTTATCGACTTCAATTTTGGCGCAAAGATTGAAAATTTTTGCACGTAGGGTGGCATTGAAAGTGGGTCAAATCGATCGTGGGTAAACCAAGAACCCCTATGTTTTTCAATACGTATACTCTATGGGCGACATTGTAGTATCAGTGCAAAAGCCATGAAAAGTCACCACGCGTACTTAATATTGTAGCTCAACGAAACTTAAACCTTTGCAACGCGCAGAAGCAGGCCTCAAAAACGCCATAAAGTATATAAATTCTTGATCAGTTTCAAATGCAGAATGCAGCTAAGCATTCCCACGTGTTTCTCTGTCCACCTGTCTGCCTGCCAAGCTATACTCTCTATATGGTAAACATTCTTCCTTTCACAGAAATGAAGACATTGCCTCTAAATTTTCATAAAAAATGAAAATGATCTAAGCCGGTCAAAGGTCACGCCTACAATGCCCAAATCTTATGCAAAAAAAACTGTGAACATCTTTGCTTTCCGTGTTTTTGGCTTGCATACTCCATATTGTACAACGCATACACCATATAAATTTCCATTTTCATTAGGAAAATAGAAAAAATCTTTCTGGTCACCCAATATTATAGAGTACGAAAATTTTGTATTGTTATTCTTTTTTAACAGTTGATGGGTATAAAAGAATCGGTGACGACCGATTATAGTTTTCTTACTTGTTTTTAGTCTTTTCGTCACTAGAATTATCAACCGACTGCTTTATGATGCAAAGTTTTGCTGACTATATTTTTTTCTGCGTATTGCTTCAGCACTCAGTTTCCATACATAAAGAAATTGCGATGAAATGGACAGCATCTCGATAATTCGTTTTAGAACCCACATATTAGAAATCTATGAATTCACTCGTTTTGCGTTTTCCTTTTTTGGTTACGCAATCACGCTATCTTGTTGATGTGTATGACATTTATTGCGAAATACGTATACGGTTTCAGCACATATGCGGGCATATATGAGTGCGTGAGTAGCATGTACAAATTTGAAATTTGACATGTGCCTCATAAGAGCACATTGCGTAGACACATAACTAATGGCTATTGTATGAATGGCATGAATGATTTTAATCTATTTGACTGTTTTCAAATTTTGCCTTAACCCCTATAAATGGCTTTAATCATTTAAAAGTATGTACACTTTTTCGGTTTTTCCAATAACGATGGGCTTAAAAACTTTTAAGTTTGTTTAGTAAGTCACTAAGTAGCTTTTCGCGCTGGTAAAAACTTCTAGCAAATAAGATAACCCATATAGAGAAAACATATAATTAATATACAATGGTGATAAGCTGGTAGATTCGAGATTTTGGATCGTTGCATGAGGATTTCTCAGCGCAAGAAAGAGGGGGAATAACAATTGCAACTATCTTACGGTCGTCGAAGCTCCTAGACATCTATAGCCGACCCGATCATTGGCAATAGTTCCTACTCGTAACAAGAAGATTGATCATCTAATTAGCTGAGCATAAATGTTAAATTTATTCTTTGAACTGGGATTTTCATACAACTTTTTAATCCTTCCTTCTATAGTTTAAAACTACGTGTTTGTACTTTTATACATTACTTATCAATGTTAATTTTTGTAAAATTATTGCTGATTCATCACTTTCCACATTTTCATAGAGCATCGCTGCACATGCTTCTATTATATGCACACAGCCGAAATATGATTCATTGTGTAGCGTATCATAAGTGTAATGAAATGGCGTACAGTAGAGTGTCGGATTTGCATGGATGTATTACGGAATTTTTAATTGATCGTCAAACGACTTACGATTAATATCAGCAAGCCGAAGACTTCCTTCAAACACGATGGAATAGTGAACAATCTTGGGTCATAGGGTTTACAAGAATCCCAGCGAAATATTCAAAAGTGTAAAAAAATGAAAGAGACAATTTATTCCGTCTAGAAGGAGATTAGATCGGTTTGTTTATGAGTTAGTTCAATTATTCAAATTACACTTGGATTTACAACCGATTTAAATATAAGACAATTTCAACAGCGACAGAGCGACAGAGGTTCACCACATTGAGAAACATTATTAGGTTAAATAAACGGAAAACTATGTAAATTTAAAAAGGTTGACTTGGTATCTTTATGTATGTGCTAGTAGGTTGTTTTTCAAGAATGGAATTGAAAGAGAAGCTTGTGATGAAACTCCCCGTAAAGTGAAAGTGAAACAGGAATGAGGGAAATTTGCGAATAAAAAATTGTACGTTGCAAACTGACTTAGACTCGCAACACTAGATAAAAATATATAGAATCTTTAGATAAAAAGAAATCGAATTAAGGCCAAAGGCTTCAATACATATTTTATAGAAGATGTAAAATGTTAATAAGGGAATAATGAAAATAAGAAATAAGGAAAACTAAATAGTGAAAGGAAAAAGAAGTAAAAATGATGACTATATGATTGACACAAACAATGTATAATCGTAGCCCCGGCAACGTGAAAATTGTTATTTACTTACATTTATGAATGCCACGAGAATAGTCGTCACTATTTACGGTAAAATACCTTATAATTATTAATTTTATTGACAGACTCCAAAAAAAGGAAAAATGAAATTTGTTGAATATATTAATGAATTGACATTATTTTCAATTATTTATTTGAAAACTGAACTTGAAAATTTTGGAAAATGGCTGCCAACAAAATATATTACAATATGGATCGGCAAGCGATATACTAATTATTTAATAGCGTTGGTGGTTTCTACTATGTCGAATACCTTTTGAAGTACGTACTTAGAATTGAATTAAAAAGGGAGCAAGCCATTAATATTAGTTTTCCATGTATGCAAAGTAAAGGAAACCTATGTAAGGAAACTGAAATTCAGCGGATTTCCGTTACTAGAAAGCACACGATGACAGAGCACGTACGAGCATTATGTACGCCCTGGGATATATATTTCATATATTTATTTTTTTACATATAAACACATATACATATAAAGTTTTACACAAATGTATCGTACAAGTTGTAGCTCTCATCGTATAAGATGAAGCTCTCAGTACTTCGTGTATCATTTTTCACCAACGTTTCAAAATATCGTCGTAACCATTGTGAGTGCAGTTGAGGGCGTATGAGACACATTTTGGAAATTGAACCACAGAATTGGTTTTTATTCGACAGACGTCTAGCACAGCAATCACTTAAGTGTATACTGAAAACGAAGTAATAGTTATAACACAACTACAAAAATAATAGAAATATAGTTGTGAATTTACCGCCAATCATAGCGTAGCAGAGGCCCGAGATGCACGTCCCACCGTTACAGAACCAAACACCAACGTACAATTTAAATTAACAGTTACGATCACCTGAGCTTCTTTCCTATCTCGAACGAGTTCCGAGTAACTTCTTACAGGCAATTCCGAACGCTTTACTGAACGCTCGAAAGGAATTTTCAAAGAACTTATAAAGTGTATATAATTTTGATTAGCGTGAACTTCTGAATCTGGCCATGTCTCTCCGCCAGCGTGTCTATGTGCCTGTAGGGGGTATGTTCTTGGAACTCTACTGCTCGCGAAAATTTCATTTCAAACTTGTTAATCACACTAGAAGTTCGTATACGCAGTATGACGTTGAAAATATCCCAAATTGGTCAAAAGACACGGCCACAGTAAACCATAAACTCTCCTTTTCGCTAAGATAATATTTTTTATAAAATATTATAATAGATTAAGAGGTGCAAAATAAATGGTATAAAAATATTTTTTTTATATTTAAAATTTTAAAAAAAATTATATTTGGGGTTTAGAAAAAACCGATTAACCGATTCACTAAGACAAAAAATATTGTAACATTGTTTGGTTAATGTATAACGAAAATTTCATGAGAAATTTATTTATGAAATTTTCTCATGGAACTACTGGGCATGATGATCCTACAATCATTTCATTGTAAAAATATAAAAATCACGATATCAAAGTAAGAACCGATAGAAATCATTATCTTTATTTACAGTTCATTATGAACATTAAATTCATATACATAATGTATATTCTAAAAAACTAAACTACACATTTAAAATTTGCCCATTTTCCAAGATGTAGGGTAGGTTTGCAATTCTAAGTCCTCGAAATTGCATTCGCCCAAACGATTTGAGTCAGCTTTCAGTTTGATAGTTAAAGTAGTGACAGTTTTATTTTGAAATGATTACAATTTTCTTATGAGAAACTAACAATTTCCACAGTCCTTGTGGAAAATGTTTAGCTTACAGGTACATTACCCGTACATCTGTCACTTTCCGATTTGGAACCTGTTAATTAGCAAAAAAGAAACTGGTGGTCAATTTGTTGAGGTTTAGTTTCGTTAATATATTCCAACAAATTCATTCTTAGTGCTGGATTTTTTTATGGTTCATGCTTACCGGCATAAGAAAACCGACATCACTTGACTTTGCGTATTTTGCAATTTGCGCATTAGGTAACCAAACAATGTTGCCGAATTGAAATTGACGGAAGTGTACCTCGAGGCGTTCTTTTCCTAATAAACTTAGATGCAAACATCTTTGTGTTTACTAAATAAGTAAAATGAGAAATGAAATTTTCGTAAATTACGTGAGACGAATTATACGCTTTATCGATATTATTACAGTGCAAGGAAAGGTGCAATCGGAAAGGTTTTTTTCAGAAAGCAGCTTCATTTTCATTCTCTTTTGCAATTTTATTAAATCACGGTGCATATTAACAGGACATACATTTTAATCATCGAACAGTGTACACTTATATTATATTTCAAGACTTTCGAAATATTTAAAAGCAGTTCGTAGATTATTATGTCAACTTTTTGTGCAATGTCAAGTCATTATAATTGGTTAGGATCCAAAATTATCGATTACTTGCCTTTCTAACAAACGTGGCATCTATATTATGAATCTTTGGAGTATGTTCGTCGAAGCGAAGAATGTCATATATCTAAAATCTACTTGAACCAACAAGTCGAATGGAATGGCCATCCCTCATGCACCGCGATTATTGAGCTATAGTTGTTAGTGTATGTGTAATGCGGTGGTTCCCAGTACATAGTTCAATCTCTATGTTAAAATAGTTACCCTAAATGTCATATAACTTCCATCTTGTTAGTGATTTGGTGATACGTGATAAGAATTAAACGAATTTTCACGAATTTCCTGAAAACACACTGTAAACTGAAATTGTTTTTCGAACTTTTACATTTTAATTACTAATTGGCTTTAGCTGTGAAACGATGGTGTTTCGGAGGCAAATCTTTCAACCAAACGGTGAAAGACGGCGGTCAGTTGGTATTCAATTTTTTTACACCCAACAAATAACCCATTTTCGACGGTCTTTGGGTGATGGAATAAACTAAATTACAAATTTATTAAATTTGTAGACCAAAGATAGTTAAGGTGGGCGCTGTGTTAATCTCCAATAAATCGTGAATTTAATAAATTTACGATTTTTATCAATTTAGCGCGGGCTTTAAAGTAAAACAAGGCGGGCAGTATTAAAATGGTGTCTTCCTGAGAATTTCTGACCAATTATATGGTGAAAAGAATGTTTTTAGTCCATTGAAGCTAAAACAGTCACTCTTTCTAGTAGGAGTATTGTAAGGCATGTCACATTATACGGTCGAAAATTCAGGACACACCTATCCACGCTGCCATTCTTGTACCATAAAGTGTAAGAAGCAACATTCATATTAAGAGTAATATTTTCAGGCCTTTTTCCCTTGGATAACTTGTGATTTACATGCAAAACGAAACTATACTTTTATTTTGTTCAATTTTATGCATTCAAATTTAATATGCATGTAAGTAACCCCAGCGTTTGTTAGTATTTAGTGTTTTTTAGTACAAAAGACAAGATGTCCCAACATTTTCTTCAAAATTCAAACTAAAGTAAAATCTTAGGAACTTTGGATGTTTGTATTATCGATAGCAATGGTATTGCTATTTGACTGCTTGCTTTAGCATTCTCGTTACTTTGATGGGCAAGTATCCCGTTAAATTATTTTACCGTATCAACGTTTAAAAAACAAAAGCATATCGATTTTTGTGTTTTAAGGTACGCTTTTGTGTATTAGCTACGGTGGAGATGTACGAAAGTAGGCCAAGTGAACGTACGTACCATATGTAACTTGTTTTCGGTTAATAGTTCATTTTCATATTGAAGAAATTTAAATTTTACGTCCGTCAAATGCTTCAATAAATTTCGGTGAAAACATTCTTCGAAGAAATGTGAAGAAGTTTTGTTTGTAAATAAAAAGGTTTTATTCATCTTGATTTAACATATATTTTAGGCAACTTTCCACACCGCACTGTAGCTGTTTATTCACAAGAGTGGTTCGCTGGAATATATTCTAATGACAATGAAATAACAAGTAGTAAAACAACTACTATTAACAGCGCTACTACTGTCATTGATGACAGAAACATGAAAGCTTTTGAGCTACACGTACTACACGTACATATCGTTACCATTAGTAATCGTTTAAAACCTCACAACTGAGTCAACAATTTTTTCTCTTATTTAATTAAAAACCATACCTGCAAAATATTTAAAAAAAATTCTTTTACGCAACGGAAATTGATTCTTCACGGTGTGTAAATAAATAAATATGTCATGAACCTTCTTACTCCTCTCCCTTTGTTCTTTCGTTAGTTACGAGGAGAATTCCCGTGTAAACGAATTCATTACTATTTAGATATTTTAAAATTATTTGTTATAGTTTTTTATTTTATGGAAATTAGCGTTGAAAATAATCTACAAAACATTAATAAAGCTCTGCAAACAAGTCGTAATATCTTTTATGAGAAGCCAAAGTCGTCCCTGGTTTTGGCCTCACAGGTTCTTCGTCTCTGACGAGGAGTGCTGGACTAAGTTCAAGTAAGAAGTAGGATTAAGTAGAGGAGTGATGACAAAGGGAATCAGAACAAGGTGAGAGTAATTATCTTAAGTAAGTAGAGTTGGTTAAGTTGGGGCGATGAGTTAGTTAACTTTGAGTCTTATGAGTTAGTTACGTTTAGACTATGAGAGAGTTAAGATCTAGTCTTAAGAAAGAACGTTCTGAACTGGCAAAGTTAATAGACGAATTATTTTATCGTAAGCAAAGTAAGAAAAATGAAATAAATAAAGAACTTTTGAATGTCAAACGGTAATTTAAGCATTCAAAGAAAACATAAAATTCTTGTGAAACAAAGCCTGGTGCCGCTGAGCATACCCCAGCACCAGGGGATAGGCAAAAGCTCTCAAAGTTTAAATCCTATTTATATCCCACAGCACTTGTTCAATGACGTACGTTAAGGTTGTGTGTATGTAATGCCTAGATGTGTTTAAGATAGACCCACATATGATCCCGACGATCGATTCAGAATGATTTTCGTATTCGGATTAAGCTTGTTCCGCTTGTTGTGCAAAATTGTTGATAAAAAGCAAAAATTCGTCAGCCATTGTTTATAATTGAAATAAGAAAGTTCTTCCTTATACCCGCCACTGAAGGATGGGGGTACACTCATTTGGTCATAATGTCTACAACACCCACAAGGAAACTTCGGAGACCCTATAATATGTATATCTTCTTGATCAGCATAAAATTTTGAATTGATAAATCCATATCTATCCGTCGGTGAGTGTGCGTGTTTGTGTGCGTGTTTGTGTGCCTAGTATTGAAAATGCCCGTTGTAAGACGTAATCTGGACGCAACTCATTTTCTAAAAAACACATTTGTGCTTTTCTGCTCATTACTCGCAAATTATAAAAGATAGAAGTCTGAAAATGTCCGCATTTACTTTACAAAAGCTCTAGTATTTATATAGAAAAATAGAAAAAATCCGGCATGCCCACTCAAGGTTACCAATGACTAAATTTTCTTTTTTAAAATTTTTTGAGCTTTTACACTAATTCATCATAAGATAAATAAGACAGAACGTTTAAAACTATTTATGCATTCCTCATTATGCATCTGCCTAAAAGTACGTTAATTCTAAAATAAATAAGGTGGGCATCACGACCTTAACAGTTAACTTTTTCTTAATAGCACCAGCGATAAGGGTATTACATAAAATGACTTGGAAAGTAGAACGCGAAAAGCTAAGTGTGTTAATTCTAAATAAATTGTAATGGAGGTCACGATGTGATAGATTAACTTTTCTTAACAATCCTTTTAATCAAATAAAAGGTGAAAGATAAATTCTATCCCATTCACTTTTTTCTAACAATAAATAGACGCATAGTGTGCTAAAGATTTTAATGGTGCTGGCTATGTGAGATTCGGCCCAGCCGAATTACCTATTGCGTTTTAAATTTTAACTTTTCAACTTTTTGGGGATTCGATTTTTGCTTTTTGCAGATTTTGGAAATTCAAAATAAAGCGAAAGAACTTGAAAATGAATGAAATATCCGAAGAAATACGCTACATGATAGATTTCTACTGTAAAAAAGCTAAAAACGCTGGAAAAAAATTTGTGAAATGTATGGTGAGAATGCTGTGAGTCAACGAAGGACCCAGCAGTAGTTCGCTCGATTGCGTCCCGGAAATTTCGATGTCAAAGGTGCGTCTCGCAGTCACTGAAAAAGTCGATGAAATTTTGCAACTGGTGGAGCAAGACTGGCATGCATGCTGTTAGGAAACAGCGGACCAAATGGTGGTTTGGAATGATTTGAAAAGAGCGGGCGACAAAAAGAAGCTCGAAACTGCGGAAAAAAACGAGGATACTTTCCAATGTGGCGCTTTACAATCTAAAATCCTAATACATTTTGATTACAAAGATTGTAAGATTGTAATTTTTAATTGATATTTCTTTTCTTCCTAGTTTCGAACTAATTATTCAAATTCGCCTTACATAATTCCTTTATTTAACGAGCATAAAAAACAAAAGGTTTTCTGAGTAGAAATCATGTATTATAGATCTTGACTGGTGTAGTAGTCTACTCTTGAACACATCTTTTTTATTTATAAAAATTTTAAACACTCGTTCATCGATCCACTCAACATTCCGACAAGCAGGCTTCGTTTTTTCTCTCTTTTTGACGGGCCTTTGATATGTTGCACTTTCCGTCCATCTATCCGATGTCTATTCATGTAAACTTGTTTTCAACAGACAGATCGCAGCTTTTTAGAGATTTTCACGAAATCTATTATACTGACGTCGTACCTAAAGGCGAATCCTATTGCAAATATAGCAGGCGATATTTGCGTCCTATAACCTTTTATTTTGAAAGAGTCTTTATATGGAAACCAGTAAAATATTCATATTCTCTTGAAAATAATCGTTCGACCTCCTAAATTTATATAAAAAATGTTGATTGGTTTGGCAAATTTTGTACTCGCTTCTCGCAAGGTTTCGTAAAGAAAGTAAGCCTTTTTATGGCATAAAATTCTAATTTTTTATATATGTTACGACGAAAAGTGGTCCGTAAATGTAATCTGACGTAAAATCTAAGTGGGTTAAATATGAACTACGTCGATCTATTATTTGGAGACCGCCGTTTATAAAGCTTCTCATGAAAAATAATTCCTCATATGGAACATGGCTTTAACGTGTAATATTTTATTATAAAAATCGGTCCATAGTTCGTAATCGATCACATAGTTTCAGATTTTAAGCCCCACTCTGTATAAGGATTCTCATGAAAAGTAAGACCTTATATGGCGCCAAAGTCTAAATCGTAATTGTTTGTAAGGAAAACATTTAAAAAAATATTCAAGAATTAAATGGAGTTTTCTAAATATGAATAGTGTCGGGTTAAGGTTAGGGCGCTCTCCAACATAAGGTCGTTCACGAACTGTTTTGCTTTTGACGACGAGGTTAAACAAAGGGATAGGATTTGAAACTGTTACGGCTTTTGCCACGTTTTTTTGACAACTCCATCGAACGTTTGACATGCTGAGCCTTTTGGTTAAATTTATTTTCGGAAATATTTAATTATATTAATAGTTTTGGAAGAAGCAAGATGAAATTATTAATGGATTTGATACATTTTCAGACTTCTTTAGAGTAGACTTTCAAAACATTGCTTCTACTATTTCCACCCAGTCTTCTTACTACACGTTATAAAATCGCTCAACACAAATTTTATGATCTTATCGAGGTTGCATTACCTATAGGAAATAATTTGTGCTACCCTTGTTATAGGTTATAAGTTTGGATGAAGTTTTCGTTATTCCGACTTGTCTAACCTAAAAAGGGAATAAAGAGATAAATAAAGTAAATTTCAGTTATCTTTTGCGAATTATTTAAGGTTGCGAGGACCAAAGATAGACGCCAATTGCTCAATCGACATTACATTATCTCTGCAGATTTTCACTGTGACGAAAGTGTGCTTACCCCAAATTTTTTTGTAAAGTACTATAATTGAAAGTTTTTAGTTTAAATTTTAAAATATTGTCTCATAAATCATTTACATCATTAAGCGTACAAGAATTTAAAGAAGAAAAAATTAAATTTTAATTCTTTTATTTGTTGAAAATTAATTAAATTTTATCTTTAGTTTGACCTAAATAAAAGTTGCAAAAAATTCTGATAAACTAAAGTAAAACCACTTCAATTAATAAATCATTTACAATAAAAAAGTTTTTTTATGTAAATTAATTATAACCAAAGTTTGTAGCAAACTCGCAACCAATCAAAAATTTTCCAAAAAAGGCCAGAAAGAAGGAGGAAAAGACTTAACATTATACCCAGCGTAACGGCTGTACTTTTATCCTAAATTCCTTTTCTATGTATTAGGTGAAATTTTCATTTACGTTTGGCGAAATATGTGCAAAATGTGTTTTGTTCTTCATCAACTCAAATTGATATCATCCATGGTTACTTTAACTTTCTTAAGAATTTATATGATGCGGCTAAACAGGACCAACAAGCACTGTTCGATGTAGCCCTCCTTGTTCAAGGCTCTTCCTAATGCATCATGTATTTTGTTTATTTACGAAACATTTGCAGTGTATTTACTTGCTCCCTCGATTCAATCTAAAAGTGTGATAAATTTCCTTTGACTTTAGGCAAGTCAGTCATAGTGATTTTTGAAATAATTTGAGATCATTGCGTTCCTTTTTTGTCCATTTAAGAACAAAGACAAAGCTAATATTTTTCAATCACTGATAATTACTTATCTACTTGTTGTCTTTCGTACTACTAAGCAGTCTGCAAAATACGAAAGGCGCTAGTTCGATTGAGATTTGCGTAATGTTTTGTTTTCATTCCTGAAAGGCTAAAGTCTAACTTTCTAAGATGGTCATCTATCGTAAGATTTGTATATATTTTATATGGCGCAAAAATTGTGTTATATACATGAATGACATATGATCGTGTCATTTGATGACGTTGGAGTTATTTTTCTATATTAGCATAACGAGAAATATTTTAAATTTGATAGAGATCTAAATATGGTTGTGATTATGTTTGAAAAATTAGAACCAAAATCGGATCAAACCTCTAACGGAGAGGATTTGTGTATTTTAAGATGCAGCTGTCAACATAAAGCACCGAGCTTCGAGACCATAAGCCAGCCTTCAGATCGGTTGTGTGACTTGACTTTTGTTACTTGGTTTATTGCTCCTTGCTACAAAAAAAAAAAAAAAAAAAAATTGAGGTCAAATTCAACGATCTTAGCAAAGTGGCCAGAAAATCTTAGGAAACATTCTAATACTATGAATTTAGGGCAAACTTCAGCTTTCGAATCCTCGAATAATAATATACTACGCGGTAAGCCTCATCATCGATCATTTTGGCCAATCAGCCTGTAGATTAATATTTTGTTTTTCGAATGACAGGTGTCAATATCCGGGGAATATATAATCCATATTGGAAACCTATATGTAATGATAAAATACAGTTTATGTTTCATTACAAAACTTTAGGCGGGAAGTCGCAGGATAACGATTCGAAAATTCAATAGAATTGGAAAACATGGGAATGTTATCCGTTGCATAAAAACTGTAATTTATGCTAACATTTTTCTTTTAACAAATGTCAAGATTTTAGTCGTTCGTATATGAGGTTTAACAACATTTTGTTTAGCTGTCTCTGTGCCACAAATTAACACAAAAGGCAATATTTCGCGTACAAAGCGAATGCTGTAAGGAAAGGAAGTGCTGGTTTTAACTGCCTCGCAAAATTTAACACTTTTCAATTCAGTCAATCGTCACTAACGTCAATCAAGCCACCGTTTCAATTAGTTCCTTTTAGCATTTCACCGCTACGTACATGTGTAATCTTGACGTTGATTAATCATTTGCTTTGAGGTATGTATGATTTAGAATGTACTGCCATTCTTACAAAATTATGTTTAAATCATTTTACACTAATAAGAGACGAAAAGAAACTTAGAGAAGGAAAAAGAGTGAGAGGGGGAAAGAAAGAAAGTAACAAAATTAAAAAAATTGCCTCATCATCTCAGTGTATGATCACATCTGCTCTCAAAATTAATCATGCTACAATTGCGTCATAAAATCCAAAATATTTTAAGATAGTTTAAGTTTTTAAGTTTCCGAATGTTGAATTGAACAGATGTAGTATATATAAGTTGAATACCTCATTATCACATACTATAGCTACGTTTAAGATTACAGTTCTTTCGGAACATTTAGAGATTATTCTCACTAAATCTGTAAAGTCCGCAGTTTTCTAAAACAATTCACTTCGTGCTGAAAACCCATAGGGCCCATCTCATCTAGACCCCTTGCTTCGTCATCGTTGGTACCTATATCATCTATACCGTTATTACCAACTTCCTTGTCGGCTGCTCTCTCAAGAAACCAAGTTATCCAACGAGTGAGCTTTCACTGGTCTACCAAAATGTTAGTGGTCTCAATAGTATGTTGCGTGGTAGCTTTTTAAATTCTATTGATTGTGTGCATCATATTCTACTTTTTGCCGACAATTGGATGAAGTCCGGGATCAGTGATGCTGAAATCATACGTTCTGATTACCAGGTCTTTTGGAAGGACAGATTGGTTAGAGCAGGTGGCGGAATATTTATTGCTGTACATAACTGACTATTATCGCGTTTAGTTGAAGTCCATAACATGGAAAATATTGAGTTTATTGTTGTAAGAGTTAAGCTTGAATCATTTTGTCTTTTTATTAGTTGTCCGTATATTTCACCTTAAACGAATGTCTCTATTTACCGTGAAAAGCTGCGCTTAATCACGGATATTTATTTGAAACTCAAAATTAATGCAAAGTTGTGGTTTTACATGATTTTAATTTACCTTTTTTCTCTCGGGAACCATGATGTGATGTACGCTATTTTACGGCAATTTCGTATTCTAGTTTATTTACTGGCTCTTTGACGTAATATATATCCGCTAAACGATATTTATGATGCGAATCGAAATTTGTTGGATTTTGTGTTTACTGATGACATTAATCTAAGTTTCTCGCGAACAGAGCCGTTCATTTATCCAAAGAACAGTCATGCTTCTACTTTCCTACTTTTATTCAATAGTTGCTTATTTGGGAGTAGGGAAGCGTAACTTTGGAATGTTAATTTGAATACTACTCGCAATTTCAAGAAAACGAATTACGATAGATTTAATATGTCGGGGAATCTTAGAACCTTGATTCAACGATGACGATTATTAGTTGTTATTGATTTACACTCTCTGACATTTCGTCCACGTCTGTTTTTATAAATCCCTATTTTTTACATGCAGCTACTCAGTTTGGTTCATAGTAGGTTTTTTAAGAAATTTTGGGCGCAGCGATCATTGGCTATATTCTATTGCCCGTCGTGCCTATAATTGCCTCAAAAACATAAGTTACAGAAATTATTTGCACTGTATGAGTGGGCAATCACCGGCTAATCTTAAAAAATTCTTTAGGTTTATTGATTCGAAACGGAAATATAGAGACGATGCGATATGAAGTCTCGAAATCGTCTAATATGATGGAGATTACTAGCTGTTTTGCGGGTTTCTTTAAAAAATAACATTTTTGTAATTGTCTGACGCAGGTAAACTATCCATATCCGATTAATTCGTTTTATATATTCCCGCTCTTAAAATTGACGGAAGAAGAAATACTTCTGTCATTATCGTCTTTTTAACATTCTATGCAAGCGCAACTGTGCTTGTAACATCATTGGTGAATATATTTAATAAACGTCTAGTACCCATCAATCTGGAAGTCTAGTTTCATCATTCCACTTCACAAAAAAAGGACTGATGGGATAGCGAAACTTGGTATTTTACCTGAAATCTTCAAGCAGTTAGTTACCGAACTGTTTACCAAATCATTGAGCGCGCTCTTATCTGTACCACAGCATGGTTTCTCCAGAGGTAAATCAGCCTCTACAAATCTTTCGGAGTTGACTGGGAAAATATTTGAAGCGGTTTGCTGAACATAGGCAAACGCATGTTATCTATACTGATTTTTCGAAAGCGGTTGACAGAGTTCACCAATTCTTTTACTTCTGAAACTAGGAAGATTTGGATTTTCTGATGCCATAGTCCGCTGGTCTCGTAACTATGTATCGGAACGTACATAAAGAGAGTTATTTAATAATATTATTGAAATTTCTATAAGGTTTCATCTAAGATGCCCCAGAAGAATCAATTGTTTTTAATGTTTGCGGACGACGTGAAAATCTTCCGTTAATTTATCTCCATTAGTGGTGCGATTGGCGTTCAGTCAGACCTAAATAAGTTGGTCAAACGGTGTAAGGCCAGTGGTGTTCCATCGAACTGAAACAAATGCTGTAAACTTCCCTTTTTTTGGTCCACTATTATGCCGTCTAATTACTTTATTGATAGTTACAAGCTGGATAATAGGATAACTTAGTGGTGATTCTTAGTCGAAAGTTGAGATTCAATTTACATATTGAATCATGCGTCAATAGATCCAAATGGGCTCAGTGCTTATTAAGGATAATCAAATGATTTCTATAACCCGTATGTTACCAAATAGTCATATACTGCTCTTGTTATACCAATTTTGGAATATTTATCTGTCCCTGGATACCAAGTTACATATGTCACGTTGATCAAGTCGAATCGGTGAGACGAAACTTTTTAGGTTTTGCGGTAGAATGCTTAGGTTGGTATTAGCATTTGGAACTTTCAACTTATGAAAATGGGTTATCGCTCATTCCCGCACTGCAAAATAGACGTGCGATGCTGGGGGTTGCCTTTATCGTTAAATTGAACAAAGGCGTAATGTGTTCGCCGTTTTTATTTTAGAGAATCTCATTTAATGCGCCTGGTAAGTTTACGAAGCACTATGAAGTGATCTACTAGCCATTGGTTTCAAAATACTTTCATGTGGCTTGCATGATGTATAATACTAATCTTTATTTGTTTGATCCGTCACTGGGTTCTATAGTTATCATCGAGAGTGCTATTCTACGGATACACTGTTAGCATCGTTACCACCCCACAACTTGAGTTGACACAGATTTTTATTTTTCGTTTGATTGACTAAAATCTATTACTGCTTAATGCGGTTTTTCTCTTCCTGATAAGACATGTGTTTGTAGTGTTACATCTATTACTTTACTTCCTCTGTCATACCCTGATGTATACTTTAACTCTAAATTACGTTGTGTATGTAGCTGAGTAAATAAATAAATTATCCTTATAACAAGATATATGTAAAAACAGATAGTTGTACTAAAGCATATGCTAAAACAAATAAAGAAATTAGAGCTAAAGCTTTTATGAAACGGCCAAGGGTTCAAAAGACATCAGTCTAGCTCCTGACGAAACGAGCTTTAAATAAAATTAAATTGTACGCATTTAAAGATTTCCTTACTCAGATAAGAATGTGATTTCTTATTTATTGTTTCCATGTTAGTCTTTCTCGAAAGATTTAAATGAATTCTATTCCATTGTTCCATTTTAGTTGCTTTGACGTTGGTTGAATTTGAAAATATAATAAATGAAATGTTAAGTAAATAAGTAAATGAATAAGCTTTAAAACAAAATAAATCTTCTAAACAACAGTTATATTAATGAATATGTTAAGCCTAATGAATCAATTAGAGCCAAACATTTCATAAAAATGGTAATTAAATATATATAAAAATATATATTATATATAAACGAATCAAATGCTATGAGTAGTGCTATATATTGTCCATTTCGAACATATTCGATTAATAGAATATTGAATTGCCTACCGTGTTACTTGATTGAAAGGATTCAGTTATTAAAACATAAATTTTACCAGAAAGCTCTTTAATCTGAAACGCTTCCTCTTTAAGGCGGTGTCCGTTCTTAAATCGTTTTCAGAGATTCAAGTCGATATTGTTTAATATAGATCACGTTGAAAGGCGACACACACCGTTATATTCTTCTGTTTGCCCCGACTATAATTTGAATAGAAATGTGTTGATAAAATCAAATCGAAAAATAAAAATTGTTCTCTAATCGCAAATCGTTCTTTTTGTCTGTTTATGCCTAGTTTGGTGCGCACACGCACCAAACGTTTTTTTAATACTATTGCGACTATTGTGTTTTGATGCTGTGAATATTAATTCAAACAAAACCCAACTAAAAGTACTATAATGGGCCATGGAAAACTATTAAATCAACAACACTTGGGCTAATACAGGTGTTCGACATTTCGCGCATTATATATGGAGCGGTCGAAAAAGAGGTGCGGTCCTACCATTTTCAATAATGTGTGTGCCTGCGCCACAAGGCGTTGGCGTTCCAAGTTTCATCAACATATTTTACAAATTAAGGCCTGCAGGTTAAACACAGGAACACAAGATTGGCAGACGGACAGAAAATTTGAGGTTTATTTAGAAATTGATTCTGAATCGACCAGTAGAACAAAAGATGGGCTTATCTCAAGTCCTTTTGGGTGTTCTGTTCACTCGTGCAAGCTTAATACACCCTTTTACTATAAATGGTGTAGGGTATTTAATGCTGAACTGTTAACTCCTTAAAAGAAAAATTTTCTTATATTAAAATCAATTATATGAGCTGTAAGGTCTTCAACATTGCGAGAAAGTATGCTAGACAGAACCTGTCATACTTTCAACTTTTTAAATTTATCATTAGTGAAGCAATAGTTTACAAGGAGATGGGAGTGCAATGAGCGGCAGCATAGCACAATTTCATAATGAAGACTTTGTTGAGACTTTTGATATATTTTAGTCAAATTTGAATCTACAATACAGTTTTGTTTAATTGTAAATTTAAGCACATGCTGTTGAATTGTGTTTCTTGCCGTTCAGTTGCGACTGTAAAAACTTTCCTTATGTATCCCTGTATAGAAGCACTGCTCGGTAGGCAGTTCCTATTCGCCGACCATATAAACTCTGAATTTATTACTTTCAAACCAAGTCGCCAAAACTATTTACATCATTGAATGAATATCTTGTACATCTACGGTACTAAAAGTTTCTAACGCAAAGCAAACAAATAAGAAAAGCAAAATTTGTTTTAGAGCTTAACTTTTAATGCCGAGATAGCGTAACCATGATAAAATTAAAGACTACGTAGAACGTTCGCCACACGGATTTGCAGGGTATTGCAAAAATAAGTGGGAACGCATAGGTCAATGTAATCGTTTTGATGTGCACGCTAATAAATAAAAATTACTATCTCTGTTTGCTGGCAATACAACAACTGTCGAAAGCTACGATGTTGAAGTTAATAAGTGGACCTTCGCTGGTTGAGATGATTGGAGGAACTACACTAAGCTCTTATCTTTCTCATGTAGGTGTCAGAAAACATTGATGATGGCGCTGCATTGATTTGGCAAAGCAAAAGGTTGTTTCCGTTGGCTTCCACAGAATTTGACAAAATCTCAAGAAGACGGTTGCATCCATTGGTGCTCCAAAAGAAAAAAGGGCAAAAAAGAATTCTAAACTGTAAAGAAGGTTTCTATGAGGCCCATCTAAATTTTTCCCATCCATTCCATAGGCAATGTTCCGCCAATTCGACGAATTTTTGATTGTAAAAATTCAATATAAGGGAGTCGAAATCGTTAAATCTTATATATTAGTTGTTAATGACAGATCTACTTTTACTATTTTGATGCAATTGTATACCTATTTCTAAGAAAGCCCGCAAATTTGACGGGTAGGAAACTTATATACAAAGGTATAAAACATGTTCGTCGTTTTCCGAAACTGTTTTAGTTTTTTCTGCAATGCGGACGTGTCTGTGAGCGGATCACACCCGTCCTTTTTTCGATGAAGGAATTCCTGTATGATACTTTGAACATCGCAATCTCTTTCGCTATTATTGCTCTTTTTATTCAGCTTGATGCCATTTTCAATCAATAAACTTGGATGCGTGCTATCGGGGTTTCCTCTCTTCGTGTTAACCTCTATTCTGGACTCTTCCGGCTGCTCTAAGTTATGTGCTCTATGTTTGCCTCTATTACGTATTTAGGCACCTGGCTCTTCAGATAGTCAATCCTGTGATATGGGTTATCCAAAGATTCACGTATTGTACAGAGATCGGCTATAGAAATGCCAGCTTTGAAAGCTTTTAGAAATTTTGACCCCAGGATTACATCGTCCAAAGCATTTAGCATAAAAATTCAATCGTTTCGATTTGATTACCAATGTGTACAAGACATTGCATGGCTGTTTGGACTTAAATTGTTGACCCATTGGCTAGAATGACTTCTAATCCAAGTGGTGAGTTAAGCAATTCGCTGAACTATGGGCTGAGAAAGCAGCTGATAGCGCCTGTGTCCACGGCCGCGTTATTTTTCGCCCTATAACGAGAGCAATCGTGAGCTCATAGTTGCAAGTTAATGCTAGGCATTTGATGGGGGGTTGGACATTCGGAACCCGCTGGTGTTTTTCGGCTATGAATGACGATTGGGCTCTCTTGTAAATCTCCTTCGCGACGTACTAGAATTTGATGTAGGTATACTTTCGAGATCATCTGCTACGTCTACTAAATATACTCGGCGAGTGCTTTCCGGAAAATCATTTGTAATTTTTGTTTTTCCTCCATTTTACTATACCGCATCAGATCAAGACCAGGACATAACCTTTGAAAGATTCATGGGCCCACTGGGTACGAGTACGTCTTTCATTTCCATTGCTTATTATTACGTCGGCATCAGGTTCGAGCTTTATCTTGAAACATTTCGGGCATGGTGCGCGGTAGTCCACGGGGTTTAGTTCCATAAGACTCCATTAGTTTTTCTATTCTCTCAACAAACATAAACGTTTTGTCTTCCATCATATTCAATATTCATTCCACTTGCGCACTGTTTCCAAGGTGGAGCACTTTTGATCGATTGATAATGGAGTTCCTTTAGGAATAATCACTTTTAATTTCCGAGTTGGTTTCGTGGTCATGTTTTCGCCGGCTTCGCTTACGGTATTCGGGGACTTTGTTGGCTCATATTTGGCCTGTTACTCCAGAGGTCGACTAATTTCTTCAGCTTTAATTTCAGGGGTAATGAATTGACCCACAGCCACAGAATAGTGCTTAAAGCACAGCTGTAGCTATTTGGTTGTAGCCTTATCTACTTGCGATGGGCAATCTCTTAAGAAGCGAAAAAAATTTGCCTTTTTGAAGCTACGAAATTTTTCTTTTTGTGGCTGGAAAAATTTTTTCTTAACAGCTGAAAAGTTTCTTCCTATGGGGGAGAAAATTTCTCTTAACGGCTGCAACAGCAACTGATGGCGGGACGGCGACAATTTCTTTTTGGCGGGTAAGCTACGGCTTACACTCTTCGTGACTTCTCCTCTGTCGTTACCTAGGATTACCTTGGCGCCACTGCAAGGTTGTATTTTTATACCTGATATTATGAGAGTCAGCTAAGATGCGCCTGGGCCCACGCTGCAAGAAATTTATATTGGGGGAGTGTCGTCCGCCACCTTCGTCGTCAATTGAAAAAACTTCTTCGACTGTCCCGATATGTCCCGATATGTCCCCGCAGTATTCGGTAACTATCGCTCTTATGGTGAAAACGCCTTTACTTGCTCTCCTAATCTTCTTCTATACTATTCTCAAGGTGCGGCTGACGGGGAGTCATTCCACCATAAGCTGAGGCACATTCCAACACAAGCATCACCGTCGGAGCACAAACAAATAGTATCATATGCTTAAAAACAAGGCTAGGCGATCGCAACCTAAACCCTTAGCGTAATAAGGTTAAAGATCACCTACTTACATGGCGGGTTGGCCGAGGTTTTTATACTATGCAAGCCAAGGTTGCTGGGTGGCGCAATGATTTAGCAACAATACGGGAACATACTGTCGGGCGATATTTTACCCATAGTGGGTATAACACATTATTTGGCTGTGGGGACTAATCATGTTTGTCTATGCTTATTATATAGCAATATGAACGATTGCTCTATTATTCAAACCGTTTTACAACTTGCTTTACACTCATCTATCGACTATTCGTACAGAGATGGATGCTCTCCTGTTGATTTGGCAACCAGCTCTATAAAAGGTGCCGTTTAATCCTTTGTACATGTAAAAGGGTGTATGTTTCAACCAAGTATTTGTTATTTCAAACACAAATCTATCTACATGATTTCAGCATGTGTCGTGTTTTATATATATATTTATGTGTGCATGCAATGTCATGCATATTTATACTGGATGGATGAGTATACATGTTTATATAACATATATGTTATAACTAGGGCTCATATAGCAGACAAAGTAAATTTAATTATATGGATATATATATATTTACAAGCATTAGCGAGCTAATACTATATATATAATAGAAATTCATAAAATTAAATTGAATAATGAAGCTACTTAAATAATATAGTTCGAGTGACCACAAATATGTTGTTATATACACGATGTTTATATAATAATAATAAAATGGAATTAAATCATATAATGTAGCTTTTTAAACCCTATAACTCAAGTGACCCTTGTGTTGTGGGCCGCAAAAAGAGGAACGCCCGGTTTTGTGACTCACTTACTTAATAAAATAATCAAAACCAAAAATTGCATTTCAAGGTTAAAAAGCAGTCAAGAAGAAAAAAGCAAGCACAGAGAAACTATAAACATTGCAGCAACAGTAGTATACCAGACTTTAAATGCAACTTTTAATGACCAGTGTCTGTGGTAAAGCAGACGTGACATTCATACACTGAACATTTTTCAAAAATAGTTTTTGCAGAGTATTAGTGTTAACATTTCACCAGCAACTGAGTGTTTGTGTTCTGAGCGATAATTCATGTTTGTCACATAAAATGTGTGAAATTTCAATTAAGCAAAGAAAACAAATATAATTTTCGCACATATTCGTGACCAACATTGCTGAGAGTTAAAAATCGAAATGATACGTGCGGCTAATGTTCGAGAAGCACCTCTTATTGCCGAAGGAAAAGGCAGGTTGGGAATGTTTGAGTTGGTATTGTTTGCTTTTTAGTATTAATCCATGTTGTTAATGCCATTTTATGGTGTCGTGTTTTTAAGAAATTTTCGTTTTGCCTTTCGAGCAGCTACTTTTGTTTTGTCATGCTCTTGCTTCTTCCGCATATCTGATTACTGCACGCGTGATATTTCATTGAATATTGAAACATTTAAAATACACCCGAAATATAAATCATAGTTTTTTTTTTGTTGCAAAATGGCTCGAGATCGCGCATAAGACAAATGTTGCGCTAGTTTTCTCGAATTTTTTGATACAAAAAATAAGGATAGTTTATCTTGTAATTTTGCTTCGTGTTTTCTCGCATTCGTCATAGTAAGTTTCTTCTTATCCTCATATCTTGCAAAAAGATGATTTCCAAAAGCTGGTAGTATTAAGTGGAGCCAAAAAGTCGATTCTTTGTATAAGAATGAAAACTTTAAAAATGAAGCCTCCAATTATTTTTCCAGCGGACTAAAATTAGTCAGGAATAGCCCTGTGCTGAATTGACACGAATTTTTCTCTCTGAGGATGACGTTAACATGCAACCTTTAACGCAAAAGTATTAATAGGTTCATGAAAGCAGTTTGGAAAAATTTTCGCAAATATATAATAGAAATAAATTTTTTTCGCCGCGAAGTGTACGCTTGTGACTCAATTTTTCCTACAAACATTTTCATTCAGGACTCGCCAGAAGTTCTTTTTTAATTGCTTCTAAAATCTATGAATCATTTACGCAGTGGGATTGCTTTAGAATACATTGCTTGTTTCTTCTGCGAAATCCTTAGCAAACAAATATCTATTTTTCTTTAAAATAAATAACAATTGTGGAAGGCAAGGCGGCTAAATTTGGTAACAATTTACGACTCGGGCATTGCTTTGATGGAAAATCCCTGCTTTCTTGTGGCGCGTCATCTTTTTGCTTTATTCCATTTTAAAACGGTAAACAAGCATCGTAATTTCATAAATGACAATTAGACTTCATTGGATGTTCTTTTTCCATTCTTCAAGATGTTTTCTTTTCATAAAATTCAATCAGTGTCTATTCAATTATGAGGTATACAATCCACTTAGGATGTTTCCAGAAATATAAACCAAATTAATAACCGCTTTACCATACACCTCCTATGCCATTGAATCTCCCGCATATATCATGTTTAAACTAAAACTCATAATTTTTCAACAGGGGGCTACCTTCCGTCAAATAAAGTTGCTATAATGAGTTGCTAACCTCTAGAATGTTGTAAAAGACTTAGGCACGCAGTCTCAGTTTGATGCGTATGACGTAGACATATAGTAAATATTTCATCGTTTATTTTCCGCTTTGCTCGATATTCGAGTGCGCTGCCGCAGATGTTGAAATCCTCCCATTGGTGTCTGAATGGTTTTAAACGCTAAGTTCTTCCTAATTCTGAATTGATGATTTCTCAGGTAAGTCGTAGATGATGATTCGTGTACTGTTTTAATTCCTTCTGTCCACATGCTTTACCGTTAATGTAATTCCGTGGATTGGCTGGCGGTTTTCCTTTTTTTCTCCCTTGTTTTCTTATATATAATGACATTTTCTTCCCCCTTTTTCTAGCAATTCGAAACACGTAAAGAAAACCACGTGCTTTTGTCTTTGAATGATGCACTTCCATGCAAAAATCGTCGAGCAAAGAGAACGCGGATATTGGATATTGAAATATGATATTTTTGTTTTGTGATTGTGAGATAACAAACAAACTAACTAACTAACAAATTAATAAAAAAATTTATTACAATAAAAAATCGTGTCTCTAAAGCATTTGAAAACTGTAAACGCGGTGTTTACGAAACCCGGTTTCTCAAAAGCGTATATAAAGCAGCTCCAACAAGTTTTGTTCATCTCATTCAAATCTTTTTCTAAAGAGAATTACAAAGAGAGGATTTTTAATTAATCAATTTAAATATTAATTATTAAGAAAAGATCGAGATCCTTACCACCACCATTATGTGATATTGTATGAGCTCGGGGTTATCCTCAACGAATAATAGTCTTTCGTTAAGCCCAAAAGCGCAAAGGATTTATGGCAGGTATTTTTTGCTCAACTTGGGTTTCATCTGCCGATTGTATAGCAACAAATGTTTGCGTATTTATCGATGAATAACAAAACCATAACTTTATTTGTCAGGCGTGTTCTTTAGTTTTCTGCTTCTTTTTAATGTTGCAATATTGCTATGACGATAAACTGTCTTCAGAAGAAATTTTGGGATATTTAGAAATACTCACGAACTACGTAAGAAAGCTTGCAGGAACTATGCAGCAGAGTGAGGGATGCGACGTAGCTGAAAATGAAAAGCTACAAAAACGAGGAATTGCACGGAATAATATGTCACGTGAGAGGTTCGTAGCATTTTTGATCAATATTCAGTTTTCACAAAAAGAAATACCAAAGCCTTCCTCAACTTTTGGGAGAATTTCATAAACATCATCGACGATTTGATTAACCGGTTGATCAGCAAAGCGCAACGACTCTTTGCTACTCAAATTTCGAGAACGCAAACGGGCGAAGCTCTTATTTACCGCCAATTTTGATGAGGTTTAAATATGATGGGAATTAAAACTTGAGTACTAAGATCCGCAAAAAATAAAGGCGAAAAGCAAGAAGAAACTTTCTTAAACTTTCCGCTAAAGCTATGACAACATTCAAACTAGGAGGACACAAAGTTATTTTAAGCTCATAACCCTCCGGACAAAGGGTGCTGAGCTTAGTTGTGAGTAAGTTAGAGATAAGAACTGAGTTGGTCATTTAAGGGGACATGACAGATGACAGGGTTGAAGTAATCTCAGCCGAAGCGACTGATTTTCCGCTAAGACACGTTAAGATGTGCCATGCTGAGCTTCAGCCAAACAATTGCAATTTAAGAGACATTCATTTTCCGCGAAAAGACTGCTTGATTGGTAAACGCGAGAATAATCGAAATATGTTATAAGCAAAACTGAATGTTATTGATTTGTGAATATAAAACCAAAGTGATAAGCCACCGTTACAATGAAAAATCTAGAGCATAAACTAAAGGAGTTATGAACGCGCCAATATAGAGATGGATCATAAACCACAATGCATTACCCAAATTACTAGTAAAACATGACACCAAAGCAAAGCGCTAATGGGGTACCTAAATTACAACGTGAGAATGCTAAATAGTTAGTGAAATGACGAGTGATCCCAATATTTTTATATTTTTCCTCTATTTCGACATTTTTCTACGATTTACTTAGAAATTACACCCTTTTTCATAGCGAATAACCAAATCGGGTACCACACAAACAATTTTTTTTATAAGAAAACCCGAGAAACCAAATGACCAAGCGCTCGGCTATCGAGAATTCTTTGTAGGACATATATCCAGACATCAAGACACGTTCACATGAATTGTAAATCCTCTCCTTTCCTTCCTCTACTATCCTATCTATTAATCCTAATGCGATTGCATCTATGACCTTTTTATTGTTAAATGTGCGAAGTAGGAATTTAAAAACAGCATAAATACTTCTTCCTCTTCTTCTTTCCTTTTTCTTCTCCTCCTCAAAACGAAACCTCATAAGCATTGACAGAATTAGAAAATAAAAAAAAATTTAAATTTTTTAAATGAAAGATTTTGTTATTGTTTCTACAAAATGTGAGCAAAATGTGTATTTAGTTTACGATTTATCTAAATAACATCTTCTTGTATCAATATCTTGTTGTTGGCCTATTTAATGTTGAATACTGGCAGCATAAAATTTACATTCAATCGTATGGTGCGCTGCACAAATCTTTGTTTTCGTACATTACAAGGTAAACATAAAAAAAAAGAAAAGGAAAATAAAGATGTGCTAATTTGCACAAAAGAGGGCAAGGCAAAAGGAAACACAAATCGAATAAATAAAATATTTTCCAAAAGTGTGCGAAAATTCCATAGAATTGGAATTTCGTCTTTTTTATGTCCATTTCTTCAAAATGATCTTGCCGCACAAAATTGCTTTAAAGTTAATTGTTTTAGTTTCCCTTTAAATTCTGGTTACTCCATCCTTACTGATGGTTGTACCAGAGATAACGAAATAAGTAGACGGTCCGACGTATTGTACAAAATTTAAACTGGGAGATTTTTTACATACTTTTTGTGTTTGGTTTATGAATAAAGGGAGTTACGCCGTTAATTAGCGGGCATTTGACGGCTTACTTTGTCAATCTCATTGTTCGTGTGGACACGGACTTTGCATTTACGTACGAAAAAGGACGAAAGAGCAGCTATGTATGTAGCAAATATAATTTGTTTTCTTTTCATCGTTTATTTCGAAGAACTGAAGAATTTTACATTCCACGTTCGTCAAAAGCTTCGACAAATTTCAATGAAAATATTCATATCAACAAATATGGAATATATTTTTTGACGCTCAACCAATAAATGAAATTTTTAACAAGAAAAACCTTGATTTTTCGTAGCGTATATAGACTTTATTGGGATAGAGTATGTAATTTTTCGCAATCTATCTAAGGGGGAGATTTTGGGAAAATAGCAGAGGAAGCACATAACGATATGTGTATGGAGAGAATTCGAGGTTTTTCGCGAATTTCGAGGTGATGGACCCAGGCCAGGGTAATGAAATTAGGTTTTTCTGATAGGTCTTGGTGTCCTTTAAGACATATCAAAAATCTGCTATAGGGAAAATTTATTAAAGTTTTTTATGCAAACTTTATGTATTGTAACTCTTCGCCAACAATATACATGCACTATATAGTAAATACCAGAAAAACATTTTTTTTTAATTTCTTATAATATTTCTCTATAATTTCTTATTTTATTTGTGCTTGTGTTTCTATTTTTGTTTAGTTTTTCTAATCATTTTCGAGCGTTCAATTATCAATTACCTTAGCAGAGACGCGAATCCAAGTGTGAAGAGTGCATAGTGGGTTAACTTCACATCACTTCATAATTGTATTTACATTGACTGAGCTTAATGAAGATAAAGTGCCTAGAGAAGCGGTTAAGGACTTTAAAGGTTATCTCACCAAGTAATGCGGTCGAGTCTGTAGTACCATTTATTACGTTGATTAAGAAGGAAACGCCAAGAACAAGTCTAGTTCTTTCAAGTGGCAGTAAGGATAACAAACTATTTTCATAGGGGGGAAGAGAGGCAATCGGGTACCAACCCAAATTCCTAAGGGCAAGAATTGCTTTTGAATTCATTCAGATTCAATTGAATCTACATAGCGTCTCAGATGCTCAATATGTAAGTTAAAACGTAACTTATGGTCAACTTGAACGCCTAAACCCGTGAACGAATCGACGTCCACCAACGTGTGCGAGTAATGTCAACCTTGCCCTACAATAATGTGCTTACCTTTTTCTGTTAGCGTTAGTTATGATATTGTGTACGGGATTAATTGTTTCACCAAGCATAGATATGTATCTACGATAACAGTTGGCGAAGTTTATAAATTTTTCCACTTGTTTGACAGATTTGGGTTTTTCACAATTTCTGATATCTGTCGCCTTGTCTTCAGATGGTGAATCTCATCGCTTGATGTATTGTAGCCAATAAAATTGGTATTTGTAAGTCCAAAAATGCATTTGTTAGGCTTGATTATGAGCCGATATTCGTCTAATCGTTTAAATATTACGTCTAAATGTCGGAAATGTTCATTCATGTTGCATTTAATGTTTCATTCTCGGTAGCAATGAGTACGTCATTCATGTAAACGAAAATAAAGTCTAAACAACGAGAAACTTTATCTACAAATCTTTGGAATGTTTGAGCAGAGTTTCTTAGACTAAAGAGCATACGCCCGAACTCAAACGTTCCCAAAGGAGTTATGATTGCGGTTTTATAAATGTCCTTCTTGAGAAAGAAAGCTTCTTACATTTATTTAGATTTAATTTGATAAAATTCAACGAGCACCATTCAACCAAACTATTTAAGTCAATTTGAAACTGATATGATTGCGATTCTATGGAAAAGAAAGAAAACACACATCACATCATCAGCATACATTCAGATCTGGCTGGATTTAATCACCGAGGGCAAATCATTAATGCATAAATTAAATAACATGGGTCTTAAGTGGCTGCCTTGAGGTACGCCAGACGTCACGACCAATTCATATCAGGTGACAAAGTTAAACAAAACTTTGAATGACTTATTATGCAGATAAAAGCATATCCACTTCGCTAAAGAGAAATGGAAGCCAGAGTTTAGAGAGAGAGAGCGTGAAGTTTAAAGACAAGTAAGTTATTGTTAACCAAATCAAACGCTTTGCTTATATCGGTGTATGTTACATCTGTGCGAGATCCACTAGAAAAAGCCTTGAAAACATGACAAGTTAGCTCTAAAAAATTGGTGACCATAGATCTTCCTTTCCGAAAGCCATGCTGATGTGGACAAATGTACGAATTAATGGCAAAGGCCAGATGCTAAGTCACAATTCTCTCGAATAGCTTAGGCAAGACACTCAACTTGGCGATGCCTCTATAGTTCTCAACAAGTTGTCTACTCCCACCTTTGTGAATAGGAATAAGAAAACTACTCTGCCAACACAAAGAGAAAACACCTAAATTCAAGGACTGGTTAAAAATCTTCGAGATAACGTCACATGGCACGACAGCGCAAAATTTAAGTACACATGATGGAATTTCATCACGTCCAGGCGCACAAATATATTTTAGAGAGCTCAACCCTTCAAAAAAGTGACTTTCAGAAATGAGCAAATTGGAAATTGACACCAAATTAATTATCGGATATGAGTAGTTTGTTGATAAACCGGAATTAGCAGTCGAAAAGTATTCAGCAAAGAGATTGAGGTTTCAATGTCACCTGAGGACTTAAAGCCATTAAAAGAAGAATGCGAGGAATTTGGGGAAATTTTTTCCTTAAAGTTAAAAAACTTAAAAAGTATTTAGGACTAGCAAACAGAGAGGATTTAGTGAACTGAAGGTATCTGCAATAATATTGGTGGTCGAGGGAATTAAATCTATGTCTTGCCGGTGAGTAAGCGAAATAGTCGAAAGAAGAGCCATTTTTCGAAAATTTCTTGAAAAGCTTGTTTTTCCTATTCTTGTAATGTTTTTTAAACCGGGGCGGACACCTGCTTCGAGGATGGGACTGCTTATTTGGAACGGATGCTGAAATAGCTAGATTTAATATATCGCTGAACGATGACAGTAAGCTGTCAATACTTCCAACTGAGAAATCAGGCTTAATGTGTGAAAGATGTGATTTTAGCACTGAAATATCGATTTTATGGAAATCGTAATATTTATTTGAAAGAGTTGAATATGGAACGTTAGAGACGTTCAACGAACCATCATGCTTGTAATGAAAGGAAATACATGGTGCAGGATCGTAAGGATCCTCAGGTAAACTAAACGGTAGACAACGATTAACACTAACCTCAGGAAAATTGGCAAAGCAAAGATCAAGCAGTCTAGCATTGCAATTAGGGGTACGGTTTTATTGAACTAAATTATGATCAAATAATTCATTAAAGAACACGACAGCTCTGTCAGATGTTGAAGTAGGAATCAAACAGCCAGAATTATCACTGTAACACCAAGTGACTTAAGTCACCCAACACAATGACAAAATCAGTAGGTTTAGGTTGCTTGACCACTTCACAAATGAGGGCGGCCTATTTCCTATATATGGAGATATCCGAATTTGGGGGAATATAGGAACTTTATTCATGGAATTAATAATTATAATGCCTTCGGTTCCCGGTCTAATCGTACAAATTTCTATGGTAATTCATAACGAATTTATCTACATACACTTAAGAAAAAGGGTATACTACAGCAAGATAACTCAAAATAAGATAATATAATATGTACACACAGTGATACACTTAAGACAATACAATAGGAAAGGATATAATAAAGACATATATATATATAAATCCCAAAAAAAAAAAAAATTACATATTCACTAAAGAAGTATAAAATTGAAAAACCGAAAGTGAAGAAGTGAAAATTTGAAAAACACTAAAATATTGAAAAATTGTTTATAATCAAGTAAAAAAAAAACATTAAAGAGAAAAAAAATTTAAAAATCGCTGCAGTGATGCAAAATTAAAGTTTCTCTAAAGTAGTGAAACATAAAAACACTAAAATAGGGAAAAACATCATTAAAGTACGAATTAATTAGAAGGATTAAAAAGAACTGTGACCGCAGCAAAACCGCAAACAAAAAGGCCATCAAGCAAAAAACAAAAATAATAATTACATGTTAGTTCTCATTATCACTGTCTGCCACAACCGCATAACAACCGATAATGACAACGATTCTCAACGTTGCTGTCATGTAAGCAATTTTTCAACAAGAAAAAAAAACATAGGTTGTAATAAGTGATTGCATAAGTTTTCGTCCCCTTTTTGAACCACTCCAATGCCGACTAAATTAAGCTAAATCAAAAGTAAGTTAAATTATCATAGTCCCAATTTTATGTCTAACAATTTACAATGCCATAATAAGGGGAGAAAAACGAATAAAGTATTAAAGCTATTTCTACGTCAATCGACGTCTAATCCAAACAACATAATAAGGCCTGCGATTCTTAATAGCACATTCGAAATTCTTCGTAATAGTGCCAACACCATCAAACCAAAACCAGAAACTACAGTGGCGAATATTGTCGCTATATTTACTGACGTGATGTAGAGAATTTAAGTACAAGTCGTGTCACACCATAGCGCCCATTTTAAAGCAAAGGGACAACTACTGTATGCTATCATCGTGACCAAAATGTCTAAGAAATCATAATCACTAGCATTTAAATCCAGTATTAGTATAGAGAGACTTACACTGTTGCTTTTCTATATTCATATTGCTGTTTCTTATTTTTGCTTGGGACACTTAGGACTTGTATACTCGAAAAGCGGAATAACTAACATTGTGTCTTCTTTTTTTTCACTTGATCCAATATATCTACTGAAAGGTTTGTGTTTTAGATAATTTTGTGCTAGACATCGGAAGCAATCGAATACATACATATGATAATTGATTTTGCTTTTAGTGATGCCTTTAGAAAAACATGTTTCATACGTTGCATGTTATGCAAAAAATTGTATCTAACAATTGCGAAAAAAATATCGCCGAAATATCTTGAAAATTTGCAACTTTTAAGTAGGGCAAAGAAATACACATACGGACATCAGGTGGCCAAAAAAGCTTAAGTTTGTTGGAAAAATTATTCTATATTAAAATTATTATATATAATTCTGAGTGGATAGGTATAATAGAAAATAAGTCGATCTTAAGTCGTTCTACGCGTAATATATGCATCAACTTAGTACACATTGCGAATAAATTGGTATAGCGTGTAAAGCATTCCGACATAATTTATGACAACACGATTTACTTCGTATGTATCCTTTTTTTCATATTCAAGTATGGCAGTAAAGGAAACACTAGCGGCTTTGCAGAAAAAGAAAGTAGGATAATTGTATTCAGTTCTTCGATAACTTCGATAAACACTCACTCAAGAAAATAAGTTAGAAATACAGAATACTTTGCTGATCGCGGGCGTCTGAGTTAGTCAATTGAGACTGTTTTTGCGCATCTTCTAAAACAATGATCAGTAGGTCGACGGATTTTTAAGAAATCAATTATTGCATGATTTATTTCCAGAGTGAGAAAAGGTGCATAATTAATATCGCGAACACATACGTACTCCGAAGACGACGTTAACAAACTTTGTTGACCGCATACAAAACAATGTAATTTCCCTTAATTGTTGCATGCATAATTAAGGCCGAACCTAACAGAAATGTTTTCACTAAAAGTTTTATACTTCTTAAGCCATAATTTAGACGGAAGGAGCAAGTAATCAGAGTTTTTTTTGTTGGAAATTGACTCAAGGAGGAATGCTGCTAATTTGTGACTTCAACCTTGTAGTAATAGCTAGGTTCGCATTTGATAAGGTTATTATGTCCGACCAAACGAGATTTCGTAACATCTCAGAAGCAAACTTCGAACATTTAGATGACAGTCAAGACAACTAACAACTAGAGTTGCAATTCGCGGCAGCAAATGGTTTCAAAATTTTTTTGATGGATTTTCAACGCTAATTACATATGGGTTATTAAATAAAGCTATAAAATATATAATATAAGTAAAATAACTATAACAAATTAGTAGTTAAACGCCAAAAGTGATGCCCGTTTGAGCATCAATTGGTTTGGTTATATTTCCACTTATGTGATATTCAGCTCACAGCCTTGCAATTTGCATATGTATATAACTTTTCCTATATTTTGTATATTGTCTGTTCTTTTCAGACTAAACCAACGCCTTAACGAAAGGTAACTACAAGGTTTATTTCAGCAGTGAAATGGTATAAGATAATATAAAACATAAAATAC